>JAAVKF010000081.1:0-102046 GCA_012070555.1 Brugia pahangi | reverse complement strand
ATCAAAGTGTCTTGTAGTGATATCGTTATGTTTTGTGGGAAATGGTATGAGTTAATGAAGTAATCAAAGTGTCTTTGTAGTGATATCGTTATGTCTGTGGAGAAATGGTACGAGTTAATGAATAATCAAAGTGTCTTGTAGTGATATTCGTTATGTCTGTGGAGAAATGGTACGAGTTAATGAAGTAATCAAAATCTTTAGTGATATTGTTATATCTGTAGAGAAATGGTACGATTAATGAATAATCAAAATGTCTTCTAGTGATATGTTATATCTGTAGAGAAATGGTACGAGTTAATCAATTAATCAAAATGTCTTCTAGTGATATTGTTATGTCTTGGAGAAATGGTACGAGTTAATGAAGTATCAAGTGTCTTGTAGTGATATGTTTGTCTGTGGAGAAAATGGTACGAGTTAATGAAGTAATCAAAATGTCTTCTACGATATTGTTATATCTGTAGAGAAATGGTATGATTAATGAAGTAATCAAAAGTGTCTTGTAGTATATCGTTATGTCTGTGGAGAAAATGGTACGAGTTATGAAGTAATCAAAATGTCTTTCTAGCGTATTGTTATATCTGTAGAGAATGGTATGAGTTAATGAAAGTAATCAAAGTGTCTCTGTAGTGATATGTATGTCTGTGGAGAAATGGTATGAGTTAATGAAGTAATCAAAGTGTCTTTTTATGATCGTTATGTCTGTGGAGAAATGGTATGAGTTAATGAAGTAATCAAAGTGTTTGTAGTGATATCGTTATGTCTGTGGAGAAATGGTACGAGTTATGAAGTAATCAAAATGTCTTTAGCATATTGTTATATCTGTAGAGAAATGGTATGAGTTAATGAAGTAATCAAAGTGTCTTGTAGTGATATCGTTATGTTGTGGAGAAATGGTATGAGTTAATGAGTAATCAAAATGTCTTCTAGCGATATTTTATATCTGTAGAAAATGGTATGAGTTAATGAAGTAATCAAAGTGTCTTGTAGTGATATCGTTATGTCTGTGGAGAAAGTACGAGTTAATGAAATAATCAAAGTGTCTTGTAGTGATATCGTTATGTCTGTGGAAATGGTACGAGTTAATGAAGTAATCAAAATGTCTTCTAGTGATATTTTTATTCTGTAGAGAAATGGTATGAGTTAATGAAGTAATCAAGTGTCTTGTAGTGATATCGTTATGTCTGTGGAGAAATGGTATAGTTAATGAAGTAATCAAAGTGTCTTGTAGTGATATCGTTATGTCTGTGGAGAAATGGTACGAGTTAATGAAATAATCAAAGTGTCTTGTAGTGATATCGTTATGTCTGTGGAGAAATGGTACGAGTTAATGAATAATCAAAATGTCTTCTAGTGATATTGTTATATCTGTAGAGAAATGGTATGAGTTAATGAAGTAATCAAAGTGTCTTGTAGTGATATCGTTATGTCTGTGGAGAAATGGTATGAGTTAATGAAGTAATCAAAGTGTCTTGTAGTGATATCGTTATGTCTGTGGGAAATGGTACGAGTTAATGAAATAATCAAGTGTCTTGTAGTGATATCGTTATGTCTGTGGAGAAATGGTACGAGTTAATGAGTAATCAAAATGTCTTCTAGCGATATTGTTATACTGTAGAGAAATGGTATGAGTTATGAAGTAATCAAAGTGTCTTGTAGTGATATCGTTATGTCTGTGGAGAAATGGTATGAGTAATGAAGTAATCAAAGTGTCTTGTAGTGATATCGTTATGTCTGTGGAGAAATGGTATGAGTTAATGAAGTAATCAAAGTGTCTTGTATGATATCGTTATGTCTGTGGAGAAATGGTACGAGTTAATGAAGTAATCAAAGTGTCTTGTAGTGATATTGTTATGTCTGTGGAGAAATGGTACGAGTTAATGAAATAATCAAAGTGTCTTGTAGTGATATCGTTATGTCTGTGGAGAAATGGTACGAGTTAATGAAGTAATCAAAATGTCTTCTAGCATATTGTTATATCTGTAGAGAAATGGTATGAGTTAATGAAGTAATCAAAGTGTCTTGTAGTGATATCGTTATGTCTGTGGAGAAATGGTATGAGTTAATGAAGTAATCAAAGTGTCTTGTAGTGATATCGTTATGTCTGTGGAGAAATGGTATGAGTTAATGAAGTAATCAAAGTGTCTTGTAGTGATATCGTTATGTCTGTGGAGAAATGGTACGAGTTAATGAAATAATCAAAGTGTCTTGTAGTGATATCGTTATGTCTGTGGAGAAATGGTACGAGTTAATGAAGTAATCAAAATGTCTTCTAGTGATATTGTTATATCTGTGAGAAATGGTATGAGTTAATGAAGTAATCAAGTGTCTTGTAGTGATATCGTTATGTCTGTGGAGAAATGGTATAGTTAATGAAGTAATCAAAATGTCTTCTAGCGATATTGTTATATCTGTAGAGAAATGGTATGAGTTAATGAAGTAATCAAAGTGTCTTGTAGTGATATCGTTATGTCTGTGGAGAAATGGTATGAGTTAATGAAGTAATCAAAGTGTCTTGTAGTGATATCGTTATGTCTGTGGAGAAATGGTACGAGTTAATGAATAATCAAAGTGTCTTGTAGTGATATCGTTATGTCTGTGGAGAAATGGTACGAGTTAATGAAGTAATCAAAATGTCTTCTAGCGATATTGTTATATCTGTAGAGAAATGGTACGAGTTAATGAAGTAATCAAAATGTCTTCTAGTGATATTGTTATATCTGTAGAGAAATGGTACGAGTTAATGAAGTAATCAAAATGTCTTCTACTGATATTGTTATGTCTGTGGAGAAATGGTACAGTTAATAAATTAATCAAAATGTCTTCTATAGTGATATTGTTATGTCTGTGGAGAAATGGTACGAGTTAATGAAATAATCAAAGTGTCTTGTAGTGATATTGTTATGTCTGTGGAGAAATGGTACGAGTTAATGAAATAATCAAAGTGTCTTGTAGTGATATTGTTATATCTGTAGAGAAATGGTATGAGTTAATGAATTAATCAAAATGTCTTCTAGTGATATTGTTATGTCTGTGGAGAAATGGTACGAGTTAATGAAGTAATCAAATGTCTTCTAGTGATATTGTTATGTCTGTAGAGAAATGGTATGAGTTAATGAATTAATCAAAATGTCTTCTAGTGATATTGTTATGTCTGTGGAGAAATGGTATGAGTTAATCTTAATCAATTAATGAAAAATGTCTTCTAGTGATATTGTTATATCTGTAGAGAAATGGTACGAGTTAATGAAGTAATCAAAATGTCTTCTAGTGATATTGTTATATCTGTAGAGAAATGGTATGAGTTAATGAAGTAATCAAAGTGTCTTGTAGTGATATCGTTATGTCTGTGGAGAAATGGTACGAGTTAATGAAATAATCAAAGTGTCTTGTAGTGATATCGTTATGTCTGTGGAGAAATGGTACGAGTTAATGAAGTAATCAAAATGTCTTCTAGTGATATTGTTATATCTGTAGAGAAATGGTATGAGTTAATGAAGTAATCAAAGTGTCTTGTAGTGATATCGTTATGTCTGTGGAGAAATGGTATGAGTTAATGAAGTAATCAAAGTGTCTTGTAGTGATATCGTTATGTCTGTGGAGAAATGGTACGAGTTAATGAAATAATCAAAGTGTCTTGTAGTGATATCGTTATGTCTGTGGAGAAATGGTACGAGTTAATGAGTAATCAAAATGTTCTTCTAGCGATATTGTTATATCTGTAGAGAATGGTATGAGTTAATGAAGTAATCAAAGTGTCTTGTAGTGATATCGTTATGTCTGTGGAGAAATGGTATGAGTTAATGAAGTAATCAAAGTGTCTTGTAGTGATATCGTTATGTCTGTGGAGAAATGGTACGAGTTAATGAAATAATCAAAGTGTCTTGTAGTGATATCGTTATGTCTGTGGAGAAATGGTACGAGTTAATGAAGTAATCAAAATGTCTTCTAGTGATATTGTTATATCTGTGAGAGAAATGGTATGAGTTAATGAAATAATCAAGTGTCTTGTAGTGATATCGTTATGTCTGTGGAGAAATGGTATGAGTTAATGAAGTAATCAAAGTGTCTTCTAGTGATATTGTTATGTCTGTGGAGAAATGGTATGAGTTAATGAAGTAATCAAAGTGTCTTGTAGTGATATCGTTATGTCTGTGGAGAAATGGTATGAGTTAATGAAGTAATCAAAGTGTCTTGTAGTGATATCGTTATGTCTGTGGAGAAATGGTACGAGTTAATGAAATAATCAAAGTGTCTTGTAGTGATATCGTTATGTCTGTGGAGAAATGGTACGAGTTAATGAAGTAATCAAATGTCTTCTAGCGATATTGTTATATCTGTAGAGAAATGGTATGAGTTAATGAAGTAATCAAAGTGTCTTGTAGTGATATCGTTATGTCTGTGGAGAAATGGTACGAGTTAATGAAGTAATCAAAATGTCTTCTAGCGATATTGTTTTATGTAGAAAAATATGAGTAATGAAGTAATCAAAGTGTCTTTAGTGATATCGTTATGTCTGTGAGAAATGGTATGAGTTAATGAAGTAATCAAAGTGTCTTGTAGTGATATCGTTATGTCTGTGGAGAAATGGTATGAGTTAATGAAGTAATCAAGTGTCTTGTAGTGATATCGTTATGTCTGTGGAGAAATGGTACGAGTTAATGAAATAATCAAAGTGTCTTGTAGTGATATCGTTATGTCTGTGGAGAAATGGTACGAGTTAATGAAGTAATCAAAATGTCTTCTAGTGATATTGTTATATCTGTAGAGAAATGGTATGAGTTAATGAAGTAATCAAAGTGTCTTGTAGTGATATTCGTTATGTCTGTGGAGAAATGGTATGAGTTAATGAAGTAATCAAAATGTCTTCTAGCGATATTGTTATATCTGTAGAGAAATGGTATGAGTTAATGAAGTAATCAAAGTGTCTTGTAGTGATATCGTTATGTCTGTGGAGAAATGGTACGAGTTAATGAAAGTAATCAAAGTGTCTTGTAGTGATATGTTATGTCTGTGGAGAAATGGTACGAGTTAATGAAATAATCAAAGTGTCTTGTAGTGATATCGTTATGTCTGTGGAGAAATGGTACGAGTTAATGAAGTAATCAAAATGTCTTCTAGCGATATTGTTATATCTGTAGAGAAATGGTACGAGTTAATGAAGTAATCAAAATGTCTTCTAGCGATATTGTTATATCTGTAGAGAAATGGTACGAGTTAATGAATTAATGAAAATGACTTCTACTGATATTGTTATGTCTGTGGAGAAATGGTACGAGTTAATGAATTAATCAAAATGACTTCTATACTGATATTGTTATGTCTGTGGAGAAATGGTACGAGTTAATGAAATAATCAAAGTGTCTTGTAGTGATATTGTTATGTCTGTGGAGAAATGGTACGAGTTAATGAAATAATCAAAGTGTCTTGTAGTGATATTGTTATATCTGTAGAGAAATGGTATGAGTTAATCAATTAATGAAAATGACTTCTACTGATATTGTTATGTCTGTGGAGAAATGGTACGAGTTAATGAAGTAATCAAAATGTCTTCTAGTGATATTGTTATATCTGTAGAGAAATGGTATGAGTTAATGAATTAATCAAAATGTCTTCTAGTGATATTGTTATGTTGTGGAGAAATGGTATGAGTTAATCTTGAAATAATGAAAATGTCTTACTGATATTGTTATATCTGTAGAGAAATGGTACGAGTTAATGAAGTTAATCAAAATGTCTTCTAGCGATATTGTTATATCTGTAGAGAAATGGTATGAGTTAATGAAGTAATCAAAGTGTCTTGTAGTGATATCGTTATGTCTAGAGAAATGGAAAATGAGTTAATGAAATAATCAAAGTGTCTTGTAGTGATATCGTTATGTCTGTGGAGAAATGGTACGAGTTAATGAAGTAATCAAAATGTCTTGTAGTGATATTGTTATATCTGTGGAGAAATGGTATGAGTTAATGAAGTAATCAAAGTGTCTTGTAGTGATATTGTTCTGGAGAAATGGTATGAGTTAATGAAGTAATCAAAGTGTCTTGTAGTGATATCGTTATGTCTGTGGAGAAATGGTACGAGTTAATGAAATAATCAAAATGTCTTTGTAGTGATATTGTTATGTCTGTGGAGAAATGGTACGAGTTAATGAAGTAATCAAATGTCTTCTAGCGATATTGTTATATCTGTAGAGAAATGAATGAGTTAATGAAGTAATCAAAGTGTCTTGTAGTGATATCGTTATGTCTGTGGAGAAATGGTATGAGTTAATGAAGTAATCAAAGTGTCTTGTAGTGATATTGTTATGTCTGTGGAGAAATGGTACGAGTTAATGAAATAATCAAAGTGTCTTGTAGTGATATCGTTATGTCTGTGGAGAAATGGTACGAGTTAATGAAATAATCAAAATGTCTTCTAGCGATATTGTTATATCTGTAGAGAAATGGTATGAGTTAATGAAGTAATCAAAGTGTCTTGTAGTGATATCGTTATGTCTGTGGAGAAATGGTATGAGTTAATGAAGTAATCAAAGTGACTTGTAGTGATATCGTTATGTCTGTGGAGAAATGGTATGAGTTAATGAAGTAATCAAAGTGTCTTGTAGTGATATCGTTATGTCTGTGGAGAAATGGTACGAGTTAATGAAATAATCAAAGTGTCTTGTAGTGATATTGTTATGTCTGTGGAGAAATGGTATGAGTTAATGAAATAATCAAAGTGTCTTGTAGTGATATCGTTATGTCTGTGGAGAAATGGTATGAGTTAATGAAGTAATCAAATGTCTTCTGAAGGATATTTTGTTATATCTGTAGAGAAATGGTATGAGTTAATGAAGTAATCAAAGTGTCTTGTAGTGATATCGTTATGTCTGTGGAGAAATGGTATGAGTTAATGAAGTAATCAAAGTGTCTTGTAGTGATATCGTTATGTCTGTGGAGAAATGGTATGAGTTAATGAAGTAAATCAAAGTGTCTTGTAGTGATATTGTTATGTCTGTGGAGAAATGGTATGAGTTAATGAATTAATCAAAATGTCTTCTAGTGATATTGTTATATCTGTGGAGAAATGGTACGAGTTAATGAAGTAATCAAATGTCTTCTAGTGATATTGTTATATCTGTAGAGAAATGGTATGAGTTAATGAAGTAATCAAAATGTCTTGTAGTGATATCGTTATGTCTGTGGAGAAATGGTATGAGTTAATGAAGTAATCAAAATGTCTTCTAGCGATATTGTTATATCTGTAGAGAAATGGTATGAGTTAATGAAGTAATCAAAGTGTCTTGTAGTGATATCGTTATGTTCTGGAGAAATGGTACGAGTTAATGAAGTAATCAAAGTGTCTTGTAGTGATATTGTTATATCTGTGGAGAAATGGTATGAGTTAATGAAATAATCAAAGTGTCTTGTAGTGATATCATGTTATGTCTGTGGAGAAATGGTACGAGTTAATGAAGTAATCAAAATGTCTTAGTGATATTGTTATATCTGTAGAGAAATGGTACGAGTTAATGAAGTAATCAAAATGTCTTCTAGCGATATTGTTATATCTGTAGAGAAATGGTACGAGTTAATCAATTAATGAAAATGACTTCTACTGATATTGTTATGTCTGTGGAGAAATGGTACGAGTTAATAAATTAATGAAAATGACTTCTATACTGATATTGTTATGTCTGTGGAGAAATGGTACGAGTTAATGAAATAATCAAAGTGTCTTGTAGTGATATTGTTATGTCTGTGGAGAAATGGTACGAGTTAATGAAATAATCAAAGTGTCTTCTAGTGATATTGTTATATCTGTAGAGAAATGGTATGAGTTAATGAATTAATGAAAATGACTTCTACTGATATTGTTATATCTGTGGAGAAATGGTATGAGTTAATGAATTAATCAAATGTCTTCTAGCGATATTGTTATATCTGTAGAGAAATGGTATGAGTTAATGAATTAATGAAAATGACTTTGCTGATATTGTTATGTCTGTGGAGAAATGGTATGAGTTAATCTTAATCAATTAATGAAAATGACTTCTAGTGATATTGTTATATCTGTAGAGAAATGGTACGAGTTAATGAAGTAATCAAAATGTCTTCTAGCGATATTGTTATATCTGTAGAGAAATGGTATGAGTTAATGAATTAATGAAAATGACTTCTACTGATATCGTTATGTCTGTGGAGAAATGGTATGAGTTAATGAATTAATCAAAATGTCTTCTAGTGATATTGTTATATCTGTAGAGAAATGGTATGAGTTAATGAATTAATGAAAATGACTTCTACTGATATTGTTATGTCTGTGGAGAAATGGTACGAGTTAATGAAATAATCAAAGTGTCTTGTAGTGATATTGTTATGTCTGTGGAGAAATGGTACGAGTTAATGAAATAATCAAAGTGTCTTGTAGTGATATCGTTATGTCTGTGGAGAAATGGTACGAGTTAATGAAGTAATCAAAATGTCTTCTAGCGATATTGTTATATCTGTAGAGAAATGGTATGAGTTAATGAAGTAATCAAAATGTCTTCTAGTGATATTGTTATATCTGTAGAGAAATGGTATGAGTTAATGAATTAATCAAAATGTCTTGTAGTGATATCGTTATGTCTGTGGAGAAATGGTATGAGTTAATGAATTAATCAAAGTGTCTTGTAGTGATATCGTTATGTCTGTGGAGAAATGGTACGAGTTAATGAAATAATCAAAGTGTCTTGTAGTGATATTGTTATGTCTGTGGAGAAATGGTACGAGTTAATGAAGTAATCAAAATGTCTTCTAGTGATATTGTTATATCTGTAGAGAAATGGTATGAGTTAATGAAGTAATCAAAGTGTCTTGTAGTGATATCGTTATGTCTGTGGAGAAATGGTATGAGTTAATGAAGTAATCAAAGTGTCTTGTAGTGATATCGTTATGTCTGTGGAGAAATGGTATGAGTTAATGAAGTAATCAAAGTGTCTTGTAGTGATATCGTTATGTCTGTGGAGAAATGGTATGAGTTAATGAATTAATCAAAGTGTCTTCTAGTGATATTGTTATGTCTGTGGAGAAATGGTACGAGTTAATGAAATAATCAAAGTGTCTTGTAGTGATATCGTTATGTCTGTGGAGAAATGGTACGAGTTAATGAAGTAATCAAATGTCTTCTAGCGATATTGTTATATCTCAGAGAAATGGTATGAGTTAATGAAGTAATCAAAATGTCTTGTAGTGATATCGTTATGTCTGTGGAGAAATGGTATGAGTTAATGAAGTAATCAAAGTGTCTTGTAGTGATATTGTTATGTCTGTGGAGAAATGGTATGAGTTAATGAAATAATCAAAGTGTCTTGTAGTGATATCGTTATGTCTGTGGAGAAATGGTATGAGTTAATGAAGTAATCAAATGTCTTCTAGGATATTGTTATATCTGTAGAGAAATGGTATGAGTTAATGAAGTAATCAAAGTGTCTTGTAGTGATATTGTTATGTCTGTGGAGAAATGGTATGAGTTAATGAAGTAATCAAAATGTCTTCAGTGATATTGTTATATCTGTAGAGAAATGGTATGAGTTAATGAAGTAATCAAAGTGTCTTGTAGTGATATCGTTATGTCTGTGGAGAAAGGTATGAGTTAATGAAGTAATCAAAGTGTCTTGTAGTGATATCGTTATGTCTGTGGAGAAATGGTACGAGTTAATGAAATAATCAAAGTGTCTTGTAGTGATATTGTTATGTCTGTGGATAAATGGTACGAGTTAATGAAGTAATCAAAATGTCTTCTAGGATATTGTTATATCTGTAGAGAAATGGTATGAGTTAATGAAGTAATCAAAATGTCTTCTAGTGATATTGTTATATCTGTAGAGAAATGGTATGAGTTAATGAATTAATGAAAATGACTTCTACTGATATTGTTATATCTGTGGAGAAATGGTATGAGTTAATGAATTAATGAAAATGACTCTATAGTGATATTGTTATATCTGTGGAGAAATGGTATGAGTTAATGAAATAATCAAAGTGTCTTGTAGTGATATTGTTATATCTGTGGAGAAATGGTACGAGTTAATGAAATAATCAAAATGTCTTCTAGTGATATTGTTATATCTAGAGAAATGGTATGAGTTAATCAATCAAAATGTCTTCTAGTGATATTGTTATGTCTGTGGAGAAATGGTATGAGTTAATGAAGTAATCAAATGTCTTCTAGTGATATTGTTATATCTGTAGAGAAATGGTATGAGTTAATGAATTAATCAAAATGTCTTCTACTGATATTGTTATGTCTGTGGAGAAATGGTATGAGTTAATCTTAATCAATTAATGAAAATGTCTTCTAGTGATATTGTTATATCTGTAGAGAAATGGTACGAGTTAATGAAGTAATCAAAATGTCTTCTAGTGATATTGTTATATCTGTAGAGAAATGGTATGAGTTAATGAATTAATGAAAATGACTTCTACTGATATTGTTATATCTGTGGAGAAATGGTATGAGTTAATGAATTAATCAAAATGTCTTCTAGTGATATTGTTATATCTGTAGAGAAATGGTATGAGTTAATCAATTAATGAAAATGACTTCACTGGATATTGTTATATCTGTGGAGAAATGGTACGAGTTAATGAAATAATCAAAGTGTCTTGTAGTGATATTGTTATGTCTGTGGGAGAAATGGTACGAGTTAATGAAATAATCAAAGTGTCTTGTAGTGATATCGTTATGTCTGTGGAGAAATGGTACGAGTTAATGAATTAATCAAAATGTCTTCTAGCGATATTGTTATATCTGTAGAGAAATGGTATGAGTTAATGAAGTAATCAAAGTGTCTTGTAGTGATATTGTTATATCTGTGGAGAAATGGTATGAGTTAATGAAGTAATCAAAGTGTCTTGTAGTGATATCGTTATATCTGTAGAGAAATGGTACGAGTTAATGAAATAATCAAAGTGTCTTGTAGTGATATCGTTATGTCTGTGGAGAAATGGTATGAGTTAATGAAGTAATCAAAATATCTTCTAGCGATATTGTTATATCTGTAGAGAAATGGTATGAGTTAATGAAGTAATCAAAGTGTTGTAGTGGAAGCAAAAAAATGTTTTTGGAAACAAACCTTTATGATTTGGTTAAATTGTTATTCGGGGGAGAAGTTTGATGTCAGGGAGATGTGTTGGATGCCAGCTAAATATTTGGGCAACAATTGAATAAACTGATTCGGAGGATTGGATGATTTAGAAACTGATCTAATTGACAATAGTATGGTTATAAATCTACATTGATGTTAGACAATGATCCAAACAAAGGAGAGGAGGTGCTTGCATGGGCACCAGTTGCTAATAAAGAGCTTATTAGATAACCGCATGATTATGATAGCTAACAAAGAACAATGTAGATATCCTCATGATTGTAAGGATTGCTAACAAAGAACGATGTAAATTGTTTCAATATGTAGAAGCATAAATTTGGAAACAAAGAGTCCGAAGTATAAGCATTATTTGGGAAATTACGTAGATATACTACAATTTGCAACTCATATTTTTAGATCGCGATATTAAATCCGCGACACTCCCGACCGAAGGAGCTAAAATTTAGTTCGTTGGACAGCTTTGGTTGATTGCTTCGCCTTATAGCGCTTCTAGTTCGTAGAGCAATTGGTTCTTGTTCATTGACATTTTGCACTGATTTGTTAAACATTGTTGGTTGAGGGTCAATTCCTCACCTTTGACTTCCAGTGGGTATAACATATTCACCGGTCTGTTGAGTATTTTTCCTTTCGGTAATTCTATCGAGACACTTCTCACTTCTCCATCCTTTCCTGTTTTGATTTCTCTTATTCTGGCTAGTTTCCACATGCCACGGGGAATTTCTGGTTCATTTAGTAACACAATCTCTCCCTCGTGGGGAGTTCTTTTACTACATCTCTCGGAGAAGAGTGTTCCCTTTGTGCTCTTTCTTTAAGAGTATTTAAATATTCCTCTTTCCATATTTCCCAGAAGGCATCGAGGGCCTTTAGTGTATTTGACCAGTATTGAATGAGTTTTTCTCTCGAATCCAATTTATGAGGGATAAAATCATCCATTTCATTCTTGTTTTTAGCAGGCATGATTAGATGCGCATTCGGTAGTATAAAGTCAATTGGACGCAATATGATACAATCATCAAAATTTACGTAAGTTAGTGGTCGAGTATTCAAAATACTTTCCACTTCCGCTACTAGCGTAATCAATTCCCGTTCCCATAATAACTTTCTGCCGATGGCTCTTTTCATTGCCCTTTTGTTAACCCAATAAGTCGCTCATATACTCCTCCGTTCCAAGGCGCCTTTGGTATTATATTTTTCCAGATCATTTTCCTTTCCGCTAGGAATTCATTTAATTGTTGTTTCACAATGATTTTAAAAATTAACTGGAATTGACCAGCGTTGTCGCTTAAGATTAATTCTGAAAGCCTCGTCTTGCTGTAAATCTTCTGAAAACATGTAAAAAGCTTTCGGCTGAAAGAGTTTCTACTACTTCTAGATGTACAGCTCTTGTTGTGAAACATGTGAATAGTGCTACCCATCTTTTTGTTAGCCCATTATCACTCCTGATATTCACAGGACCTAAATAGTCTAGTCCTACTCGCGCAAAGGGTCTTGATCTTGTGGTCCGAGATGCTGGAAGATCAGCCATAGTTGGTAATTTGAATGGTTTAGTTGTCCAGCGTCTGCACTTCATGCACTTATTCAAGATTCGTTTGACTTCCGTTCTACCTTTTGGGATCCATATCGTCGATCTCAGATTTGAGAGTGTATGAGCAATTCCAGCATGATACAGTTGTTCATGTCGTTGCTGAATAAAGAGTTCAGTTATGGTGTTGTGTCTCGGGAGATATATTGGGTGTAAGTTACTCTCTTTCATTTCAGAGTTAACTACGCGGCTTTTGTATCTCCATAGTTCGTTATCATAGAACAAATTCCATTTGATTATTTCATCTTTGGTAACTCCTTCTGACTGTGCTTGTTTGAATAGCACAATTTCTGACAACTCGTAATCCTGTGTTGTCAATATATTCTTTTCTTTCGTTGCCATCTTTAGCCAAGGAATTTCCCTTTTCATTGTTAATCTTATGAATTTCAGAACCCAACCAGTTGTTCTTATTAATCTTGACCATTTGCTAAAACGACTAGCATCTAAGATTCCGAAATGTTTGTTTATGATAATTGGTTCTGTGATGTGGGCCACAATTTCTTCATCCTGGTAATCCTCATTGTAATTGTATTTCCACTGTGGCCATTTTGATTCGTTTTCTGTTAACCACTTTGGTCCTTTCCACCAAAGATCATATCCTTTTAGTTTATTCGAGAGATTCCTTTTGTAGCTATATCAGCTGGGTTTTGTTCACTTGGGATATATCTAAAATGGATTTTCGCCTTTCGTATTTCTTCTACCCTATTTTGTATGAACGTTGGTAGTAAACGGAACTATTGTGAACCCAATGAAGCGCACATTGAGAATCGGACCATAAAATTGTTATCACGTCCTCAAGCTCTTTTTTGTTTAATACGAATTGTACCATTCTCACTCCGATGAGTATTGCCAGTAATTCTAATCGAGGTATTGACATTCCTTTAATTGGCGCAATTCGGGATTTAGCAAACACTAAGAATACTTCTCTTTCTTGAGTTCGAATGTATAAAGCTGCTGAGTATGCAGCAGTTGATGCGTCAGTAAAAACATGAAATTGTACTTGCTTGGAACAATTTGTTGTGAATCTTGGTAGATCCTTTAGTTTCTTTTGCCATTCGTTCGTGAGTAATTTCCACGTGGTTTCATCTTCCTCACTTATAGTTTGATCCCATGAAAGGTTCTTTTTCCACAAAGTTTGGAGAAACAATTTGAATCTTATCAGTATAGGAACTATGAATCCTAGTGGGTCATATTGAGGCTACGAATTGCAATACAATTCTTTTAGTTAATTTCTTACCAAACCATGGTTTTAACGTTACTTGAATGATATCTTGTTTGTGGTACCAATTGAGACCTAGAATTTTTTTAATTGAACTTACCTCTGCTCGATCTTGTACCGGAAGTTTTTCATTGACTTCTTGGTCGTTAGAGAGAAATTCCCGTACATTCATTGATGCTTCATTGAATATAATTTTAATTTCCTTATAATTGGAAAGAGCTTCGTTGGTTCCTTTGGTTGGTATTATAATGTTATCGACATAGAGATTTTTCCTTAACTCGAGTGCGATTTTGCTTTTACAAGTTTCCAAATGATAATTGAGTGTAGCGGACAATAAAAATGGAGATGATACAATTCCAAATGGAACTCGTTGGAAACGGTAACAACTTACGTTTTCTTCGTTAACTGGACTTCGAATGTCTTTCAACCAAAGAAATCGAGTGCAGTTTCTATCTGTTGGATGCAATTCTATTTGCAAGAACGCCTTTTCTACGTCTGCTATTATTACATTTTTCATTGTACGGAAACGTAGCAAAACTCCAACCAAATCAGGGAGTGTTATTGGTCCCCGATATAAAACATCATTTAAACTTTTCATTCCTTTACAATGAGCTGATGCATCATAAACTATCCTCAGATTTGTCGTGGTTTTATTTGGTGTTATTACTTCGTGATGAGGCAGATAATGAATAATACCAACTTCATTCATTTCCGATGACACTTTCTCAATTATATTGGAATTGAGTTGTTCTTCAATAGTTTGATTGTATCGACTTAGTAATTGAGGTTTCATTTGAAGCCTCCTAATTAACGACTTTAATCTTCCAAGGCAAAGTCCGAAATTATCGCTTAGTTTGTTCTTTGAATCTTTCCAAGGCCAACAACTTGATATCTTCCCTTGTCCCTAGTGATAGTTTGTTTAAATTGCTGCAATGCTTTTTCATCATTGTCAGAGTTTATTTTGTCTTGTATACCCATTATTTCCAGTTTCCAAAAGTGATCTAAGTCTGGAATATTGACGCATTGACTTGAGAAATCGGACTTACTGATGTGGTTTCTGAAATACTGTCGTGTATTTCATTTATATACCCACTTCCAGCTATTATAGGTCCAACCTTTGTATGGATCAATGAAAATCCTGATTTTAAGTTCTCTGCTTGGTCAAACTGGATAAACTTGAAGAAGTGATCCGCACCTATGAGTATGTCCGGTTGTTTCCATTTGTTTTTGAAATTACTAAACTGATTTCGTTTGTCTATCATCAACAATTCCTTTTGTTTAGATTAACTACTTGCAATTCATTCGTCAAGTGGTTAACTGTTATTACATCTAATCGGATTATTTCTTTATTTCCAATTTTTACTCCGATTTCAGTTTTAGTAGTGATACACGTTTTTGGCGTCTTATCACCAAATGAAGCAATTTTTATTTCCATCTCGTTAGTTCTTGTAGATTCAATCGATAAGCCAAATCCTTTGATATGAACGATAATTGAGAACCAATATCGAATAGAATTAAAGCCTTTTGTTGGATTTTTGGGCGATTTGGATTGGTTACATTTATTTCCTTACATAACAGTAAGGTTCGCTTTTTCCATTGATTTCCTTTTTCGGTAATGGAGTTAGCGATTGTGACTGAACCCAACCTTTCTTTGTTGGAATCCACTGCTTGCGTGAGTTCCTTGTAGTTGTTGGGACACAGTGCTGTATTGTGTGGACTTTTACAATGGAAACACAAAGGTTTCCCTTTTTTACAATCACTTGTTGCATGTCCTTTTCGTAAACATTTGAAACATGCAGTGATTTCTCTCAAACGTTCCATCCGGAGTTTGAGAGTGGGATAGATGTTACATTCATTGTTCCAGTGGTCCTTATTGCAAAATACGCATGGTTTCCTTTTCCCATTTATAGAAATTTTTCCTGGAACCTTTTTTGATTTGATTGTATTATCTCCCTTTGTTTGGTTGATTGTGGCGAAAGCTGACGTTTCGCCTCTAACATTATTTTTGTTTGTTTTCTTCTCCCTTGTGTCTGCTTGACTTCTAGCAACTTCTTCATTTCTTAGAACTAGTTTTGTCAGGTACTGCCGGATATCCTTAACTGACCAACTCGTCGAATCCTCTTTCAATTGGTTATAATT
This sequence comes from Brugia pahangi, assembly GCA_012070555.1. Classification (NCBI taxonomy): domain Eukaryota; kingdom Metazoa; phylum Nematoda; class Chromadorea; order Rhabditida; family Onchocercidae; genus Brugia; species Brugia pahangi. The sequence continues at coordinate 85,977 of JAAVKF010000081.1, read as the reverse complement.
TATCAATTATCCACGCTGGTAGTTTATTTTCAATTGTAATTTCGATGCTTGAATGCTCTAAATTTTCACCTATAGCTTCCAGTTGTCGAAATGTTCTCTCCATGGCTTCTATGGTTGCTTTCCACTCTCGGTCATTTTTTTGATGGTATTCAAACTCGTTGTAGAGTGATTTCTTTATAAGGAAAGGTTTACCATATTTCTCTTTTAGTAAACCTATTATAACATCGTAGTTTTCTGGCGCTATATCATAACCTCTTACAGATAACAAAGCATCTCCTTTAAGACATGATATCAGATAGTTTAACTTTTGAATATCTGGGATGCTTTGCTCATGGACTGCTGCCTTGAAACTACACCAAAATTGCCTCCACAATTTGGATCCCCACTAAACGTTATTAGTGGTAATTGAGGAAGTTTTATTTCTGCTTGATTTGTGTGAATCATACTATTCTTTGGAATGATTCTTTGACCTCTCTTGTTTTAAATGTTTGTAGTACGAGCAATATTCATCAGTATGTATTTAAGGGTAATAATAGTTTCTCTTGTTCTAGTGATTAAACTTAAAATACCTTGTGGATCGTCAACCATATTGGCGTATTTCGTCTCCTCTTCCTTTCTCCTCGTTGCTATTGTCAAGCTCTGAATATTATCCAGCCAATTTGATTAGCTGTTTCGAGTAACCCAGCATAATATTCGAGATGTGCGATCTTCTCCTTGACGATTCGCAATTTAATTTCGTATTGATGCTGAAGTTCCCCTCGTGATAGTGTTTGAGACGGGGAGGTCAGATCGAGTTCACTTGCTTCTTTAAGAATTCTAGAGTTCTCGACTTCGATAATTCGCTTCCTTTTCTTATACTGTCGGACATGTCCCGGCTCTGGCACCAAAATTGTAGTGGAAGCAAAAAAATGTTTTTGGAAACAAACCTTTATGATTTGGTTAAATTGTTATTCGGGGGAGAAGTTTGATGTCAGGGAGATGTGTTGGATGCCAGCTAAATATTTGGGCAACAATTGAATAAACTGATTCGGAGGATTGGATGATTTTTAAAACTGATCTAATTGACAATAGTATGGTTATAAAATCTACATTGATGTTAGACAATGATCCAAAACAAAGGAGAGGAGGTGCTTGCATGGGCACCAGTTGCTAATAAAGAGCTTATTAGATAACCGCATGATTATGATAGCTAACAAAGAACAATGTAGATATCCTCATGATTGTAAGGATTGCTAACAAAGAACGATGTAAATTGTTTCAATATGTAGAAGCATAAATTGGAAACAAAGAGTCCGAAGTATAAGCATTATTTGCGGAAATTACGTAGATATCTTTACTACAATTTGCAACTCATTTTTAGATCGCGATATTAAAATCCGCGACAATGTCTTCTAGTTATCTTGTTATATCTGTAGAGAAATGGTATGAGTTAATGAATTAATCAAAATGTCTTCCAGTGATATTGTTATATCTGTAAAGAAATGGTATGAGTTAATGAATTAATCAAAATATTTTCTTGTGATATTGTTATATCTGCAGAGAAATGGTACAAGTTGATGAAGTAATCAAAATGTCTTCTAGTTATCTTGTTATATCTGTAAAGAAATGGTATGAGTTAATGAATTAATCAAAGTGTCTTCTACTGATATTCTTATATCTACAGAGAAATGGTATGAGTTAATGAAGTAATCAAAGTGTCTTGTAGTGATATCGTTATGTCTGTGGAGAAATGGTATGAGTTAATGAAGTAATCAAAGTGTCTTGTAGTGATATCGTTATGTCTGTGGAGAAATGGTACGAGTTAATGAAATAATCAAAGTGTCTTGTAGTGATATCGTTATGTCTGTGGAGAAATGGTACGAGTTAATGAAGTAATCAAAGTGTCTTGTAGTGATATTGTTATGTCTGTGGAGAAATGGTACGAGTTAATGAAATAATCAAAGTGTCTTGTAGTGATATCGTTATGTCTGTGGAGAAATGGTACGAGTTAATGGAGTAATCAAAATGTCTTCTAGCGATATTGTTATATCTGTAGAGAAATGGTATGAGTTAATGAAGTAATCAAAGTGTCTTGTAGTGATATCGTTATGTCTGTGGAGAAATGGTATGAGTTAATGAAGTAATCAAAGTGTCTTGTAGTGATATCGTTATGTCTGTGGAGAAATGGTACGAGTTAATGAAATAATCAAAGTGTCTTGTAGTGATATCGTTATGTCTGTGGAGAAATGGTACGAGTTAATGAAGTAATCAAAATGTCTTCTAGCGATATTGTTATATCTGTAGAGAAATGGTATGAGTTAATGAAGTAATCAAAGTGTCTTGTAGTGATATCGTTATGTCTGTGGAGAAATGGTATGAGTTAATGAAGTAATCAAAGTGTCTTGTAGTGATATCGTTATGTCTGTGGAGAAATGGTATGAGTTAATGAAGTAATCAAAGTGTCTTGTAGTGATATCGTTATGTCTGTGGAGAAATGGTACGAGTTAATGAAATAATCAAAGTGTCTTGTAGTGATATCGTTATGTCTGTGGAGAAATGGTACGAGTTAATGAAGTAATCAAAATGTCTTCTAGCGATATTGTTATATCTGTAGAGAAATGGTATGAGTTAATGAAGTAATCAAAGTGTCTTGTAGTGATATCGTTATGTCTGTGGAGAAATGGTATGAGTTAATGAAGTAATCAAAATGTCTTCTAGTGATATTGTTATATCTGTAGAGAAATGGTATGAGTTAATGAAGTAATCAAAGTGTCTTGTAGTGATATCGTTATGTCTGTGGAGAAATGGTATGAGTTAATGAAGTAATCAAAGTGTCTTGTAGTGATATCGTTATGTCTGTGGAGAAATGGTACGAGTTAATGAAATAATCAAAGTGTCTTGTAGTGATATCGTTATGTCTGTGGAGAAATGGTACGAGTTAATGAAGTAATCAAAATGTCTTCTAGCGATATTGTTATATCTGTAGAGAAATGGTATGAGTTAATGAATTAATCAAAATGTCTTCTAGTGATATTGTTATGTCTGTGGAGAAATGGTATGAGTTAATGAATTAATCAAAATGACTTCTATAGTGATATTGTTATGTCTGTGGAGAAATGGTACGAGTTAATGAAATAATCAAAGTGTCTTGTAGTGATATTGTTATGTCTGTGGAGAAATGGTACGAGTTAATGAAATAATCAAAGTGTCTTGTAGTGATATTGTTATATCTGTAGAGAAATGGTATGAGTTAATGAATTAATCAAAATGTCTTCTAGTGATATTGTTATGTCTGTGGAGAAATGGTATGAGTTAATGAAGTAATCAAAATGTCTTCTAGTGATATTGTTATATCTGTAGAGAAATGGTATGAGTTAATGAATTAATCAAAATGTCTTCTAGTGATATTGTTATGTCTGTGGAGAAATGGTATGATTAATTAATCAATTAATGAAAATGTCTTCTACTGATATTGTTATATCTGTAGAGAAATGGTACGAGTTAATGAAGTAATCAAAATGTCTTCTAGTGATATTGTTATATCTGTAGAGAAATGGTATGAGTTAATGAATTAATCAAAATGTCTTCTAGTGATATCGTTATGTCTGTGGAGAAATGGTACGAGTTAATGAATTAATCAAAATGTCTTCTAGTGATATTGTTATATCTGTAGAGAAATGGTATGAGTTAATGAATTAATCAAAATGTCTTCTAGTGATATGTTATGTCTGTGGAGAAATGGTATGAGTTAATGAATTAATCAAAATGTCTTGTAGTGATATTGTTATGTCTGTGGAGAAATGGTACGAGTTAATGAATTAATCAAAATGTCTTCTAGTGATATTGTTATGTCTGTGGAGAAATGGTACGAGTTAATGAAATAATCAAAGTGTCTTGTAGTGATATTGTTATGTCTGTGGAGAAATGGTACGAGTTAATGAAATAATCAAAGTGTCTTGTAGTGATATCGTTATGTCTGTGGAGAAATGGTACGAGTTAATGAAGTAATCAAAATGTCTTCTAGTGATATTGTTATATCTGTAGAGAAATGGTATGAGTTAATGAAGTAATCAAAGTGTCTTGTAGTGATATCGTTATGTCTGTGGAGAAATGGTATGAGTTAATGAAGTAATCAAAGTGTCTTGTAGTGATATCGTTATGTCTGTGGAGAAATGGTACGAGTTAATGAAATAATCAAAGTGTCTTGTAGTGATATTGTTATGTCTGTGGAGAAATGGTACGAGTTAATGAAATAATCAAAATGTCTTGTAGTGATATCGTTATGTCTGTGGAGAAATGGTACGAGTTAATGAAGTAATCAAAATGTCTTCTAGTGATATTGTTATATCTGTAGAGAAATGGTATGAGTTAATGAATTAATCAAAATGTCTTCTAGTGATATTGTTATATCTGTGGAGAAATGGTATGAGTTAATGAATTAATCAAATGTCTTCTAGTGATATTGTTATGTCTGTGGAGAAATGGTACGAGTTAATGAAGTAATCAAAGTGTCTTGAGTGATATTGTTATGTCTGTGGAGAAATGGTACGAGTTAATGAAGTAATCAAATGTCTTCTAGCGATATTGTTATATCTGTAGAGAAATGGTATGAGTTAATGAAATAATCAAAGTGTCTTTAGTGATATTGTTATGTCTGTGGAGAAATGGTATGAGTTAATGAAATAATCAAAGTGTCTTGTAGTGATATCGTTATGTCTGTGGAGAAATGGTACGAGTTAATGAAGTAATCAAATGTCTTCTAGTGATATTGTTATATCTGTAGAGAAATGGTATGAGTTAATGAAGTAATCAAAGTGTCTTGTAGTGATATCGTTATGTCTGTGGAGAAATGGTATGAGTTAATGAAGTAATCAAAGTGTCTTGTAGTGATATCGTTATGTCTGTGGAGAAATGGTACGAGTTAATGAAGTAATCAAAATGTCTTCTAGTGATATTGTTATATCTGTAGAGAAATGGTATGAGTTAATGAAATAATCAAAGTGTCTTGTAGTGATATCGTTATGTCTGTGGAGAAATGGTATGAGTTAATGAAGTAATCAAAATGTCTTCTAGTGATATTGTTATATCTGTAGAGAAATGGTATGAGTTAATGAAATAATCAAAGTGTCTTGTAGTGATATCGTTATGTCTGTGGAGAAATGGTACGAGTTAATGAAATAATCAAAGTGTCTTGTAGTGATATCGTTATGTCTGTGGAGAAATGGTACGAGTTAATGAAGTAATCAAAATGTCTTCTAGTGATATTGTTATATCTGTAGAGAAATGGTATGAGTTAATGAAATAATCAAAGTGTCTTGTAGTGATATCGTTATGTCTGTGGAGAAATGGTACGAGTTAATGAATTAATCAAAATGTCTTCTAGTGATATTGTTATATCTGTAGAGAAATGGTATGAGTTAATGAAATAATCAAAGTGTCTTGTAGTGATATCGTTATGTCTGTGGAGAAATGGTACGAGTTAATGAAATAATCAAAGTGTCTTGTAGTGATATTGTTATGTCTGTGGAGAAATGGTACGAGTTAATGAAATAATCAAAGTGTCTTGTAGTGATATCGTTATGTCTGTGGAGAAATGGTACGAGTTAATGAAGTAATCAAAATGTCTTCTAGCGATATTGTTATATCTGTAGAGAAATGGTATGAGTTAATGAAATAATCAAAGTGTCTTGTAGTGATATCGTTATGTCTGTGGAGAAATGGTACGAGTTAATGAAGTAATCAAAGTGTCTTGTAGTGATATTGTTATGTCTGTGGAGAAATGGTACGAGTTAATGAAATAATCAAAGTGTCTAGTGATATTGTTATATCTGTGGAGAAATGGTACGAGTTAATGAAGTAATCAAAATGTCTTCTAGTGATATTGTTATATCTGTAGAGAAATGGTATGAGTTAATGAAGTAATCAAAATGTCTTCTAGTGATATTGTTATATCTGTGGAGAAATGGTATGAGTTAATGAAATAATCAAAATGTCTTCTAGTGATATTGTTATATCTGTGGAGAAATGGTACGAGTTAATGAAGTAATCAAAATGTCTTCTAGTGATATTGTTATATCTGTAGAGAAATGGTATGAGTTAATGAATTAATCAAAATGTCTTCTAGTGATATTGTTATATCTGTGGAGAAATGGTATGAGTTAATGAATTAATCAAAATGTCTTCTAGTGATATTGTTATATCTGTAGAGAAATGGTATGAGTTAATGAAATAATCAAAATGTCTTCTAGTGATATTGTTATATCTGTGGAGAAATGGTATGAGTTAATGAATTAATCAAAATGTCTTCTAGTGATATCGTTATATCTGTGGAGAAATGGTACGAGAATGAATTAATCAAAATGTCTTCTAGTGATATTGTTATATCTGTGGAGAAATGGTACGAGTTAATGAAGTAATCAAATGTCTTCTAGTGATATTGTTATATCTGTGGAGAAATGGTATGAGTTAATGAAGTAATCAAAATGTCTTCTAGTGATATTGTTATATCTGTAGAGAAATGGTATGAGTTAATGAATTAATCAAAATGTCTTCTAGTGATATTGTTATATCTGTGGAGAAATGGTACGAGTTAATGAAATAATCAAAGTGTCTTGTAGTGATATTGTTATATCTGTAGAGAAATGGTACGAGTTAATGAAGTAATCAAATGTCTTCTAGCGATATTGTTATATCTGTAGAGAAATGGTATGAGTTAATGAATTAATCAAAATGTCTTCTAGTGATATCGTTATATCTGTGGAGAAATGGTATGAGTTAATGAAGTAATCAAAATGTCTTCAGTGATATTGTTATATCTGTGGAGAAATGGTATGAGTTAATGAAATAATCAAAGTGTCTTGTAGTGATATTGTTATATCTGTGGAGAAATGGTACGAGTTAATGAAGTAATCAAAATGTCTTCTAGGATATTGTTATATCTGTAGAGAAATGGTATGAGTTAATGAAATAATCAAAGTGTCTTGTAGTGATATTGTTATATCTGTGGAGAAATGGTATGAGTTAATGAAATAATCAAAATGTCTTCTAGTGATATCGTTATATCTGTGGAGAAATGGTATGAGTTAATGAATTAATCAAAATGTCTTCTAGTGATATTTTATATCTGTGGAGAAATGGTACGAGTTAATGAATTAATCAAATGTCTTCTAGTGATATTGTTATATCTGTAGAGAAATGGTATGAGTTAATGAAATAATCAAAGTGTCTTCTAGTGATATCGTTATATCTGTGGAGAAATGGTACGAGTTAATGAATTAATCAAAATGTCTTCTAGTGATATTGTTATATCTGTGGAGAAATGGTATGAGTTAATGAATTAATCAAAATGTCTTCTAGTGATATTGTTATATCTGTGGAGAAATGGTATGAGTTAATGAAGTAATCAAAATGTCTTCTAGTGATATTGTTATATCTGTAGAGAAATGGTATGAGTTATGAAGTAATCAAAGTGTCTTGTAGTGATATTGTTATGTCTGTGGAGAAATGGTACGAGTTAATGAAATAATCAAAGTGTCTTGTAGTGATATTGTTATATCTGTAGAGAAATGGTATGAGTTAATGAAGTAATCAAAATGTCTTCTAGCGATATTGTTATATCTGTAGAGAAATGGCATGAGTTAATGAAGTAATCAAAATGTCTTGTAGTGATATTGTTATATCTGTGGAGAAATGGTATGAGTTAATGAATTAATCAAAATGACTTCTATACTGATATTGTTATATCTGTGGAGAAATGGTATGAGTTAATGAAATAATCAAAGTGTCTTGTAGTGATATTGTTATATGTGGAGAAATGGTATGAGTTAATGAAGTAATCAAAGTGTCTTGTAGTGATATCTGTTATATCTGTAGAGAAATGGTATGAGTTAATGAATTAATCAAAATGTCTTCTATGATATTGTTATGTCTGTGGAGAAATGGTACGAGTTAATGAAATAATCAAAATGTCTTCCAGTGATATTGTTATATCTGTGGAGAAATGGTATGAGTTAATGAATTAATCAAAATGTCTTCTAGTGATATTGTTATATCTGTGGAGAAATGGTATGAGTTAATGAATTAATCAAATGTCTTCTAGTGATATTGTTATGTCTGTGGAGAAATGGTACGAGTTAATGAAATAATCAAAGTGTTTTTAGTGATATATGTTATGTCTGTGGAGAAATGGTACGAGTTAATGAAGTAATCAAAATGTCTTCTAGTGATATTGTTATATCTGTAGAGAAATGGTATGAGTTAATGAATTAATGAAAATGTCTTCTAGTGATATTGTTATGTCTGTGGAGAAATGGTATGAGTTAATGAATTAATCAAAATGTCTTCTAGTGATATTGTTATATCTGTGGAGAAATGGTATGAGTTAATGAATTAATGAAAATGACTTCTACTGATATTGTTATGTTGTGGAGAAATGGTATGAGTTAATGAAATAATCAAAGTGTCTTGTAGTGATATTGTTATGTCTGTGGAGAAATGGTATGAGTTAATGAAATAATCAAAATGTCTTCTAGTGATATTGTTATATCTGTGGAGAAATGGTATGAGTTAATGAATTAATCAAATGTCTTCTAGCGATATTGTTATATCTGTAGAGAAATGGTATGAGTTAATGAAGTAATCAAAATGTCTTCTAGTGATATTGTTATGTCTGTGGAGAAATGGTATGAGTTAATGAAGTAATCAAAATGTCTTGTAGTGATATTGTTATATCTGTGGAGAAATGGTACGAGTTAATGAAATAATCAAAATGTCTTGTAGTGATATTGTTATATCTGTGGAGAAATGGTATGAGTTAATGAAATAATCAAAGTGTCTTGTAGTGATATCGTTATGTCTGTGGAGAAATGGTATGAGTTAATGAAGTAATCAAATGTCTCTAGTGATATTGTTATCTGTAGAGAAATGGTACGAGTTAATGAATTAATCAAAATGTCTTCTAGTGATATTGTTATATCTGTAGAGAAATGGTATGAGTTAATGAATTAATCAAAATGTCTTCTAGTGATATTGTTATATCTGTGGAGAAATGGTATGAGTTAATGAAGTAATCAAAATGTCTTCTAGTGATATTGTTATATCTGTAGAGAAATGGTACGAGTTAATGAAGTAATCAAAATGTCTTCTAGCGATATTGTTATATCTGTAGAGAAATGGTATGAGTTAATGAAGTAATCAAAGTGTCTTGTAGTGATATTGTTATATCTGTGGAGAAATGGAACGAGTTAATGAATTAATCAAAGTGTCTTCTAGTGATATCGTTATGTCTCAGAGAAATGGTACGAGTTAATGAAGTAATCAAAATGTCTTCTAGCGATATTGTTATATCTGTAGAGAATGGTATGAGTTAATGAAGTAATCAAAATGTCTTGTAGTGATATTGTTATGTCTGTGGAGAAATGGTATGAGTTAATGAATTAATCAAAGTGTCTTGTAGTGATATATCGTTATGTCTGTGGAGAAATGGTACGAGTTAATGAATTAATCAAAATGTCTTCTAGTGATATTGTTATATCTGTAGAGAAATGGTATGAGTTAATGAAATAATCAAAGTGTCTTGTAGTGATATCGTTATGTCTGTGGAGAAATGGTACGAGTTAATGAAGTAATCAAAATGTCTTCTAGCGATATTGTTATATCTGTAGAGAAATGGTATGAGTTAATGAAATAATCAAAATGTCTTCTAGTGATATCGTTATGTCTGTGGGAGAAATGGTATGAGTTAATGAAATAATCAGTGTCTTGTAGTGATATTGTTATGTCTGTGGAGAAATGGTATGAGTTAATGAATTAATCAAAATGTCTTCTAGTGATATTGTTATATCTGTAGAGAAATGGTATGAGTTAATGAATTAATCAAAATGTCTTGAAGATATTGTTATATCTGTGGAGAAATGGTACGAGCATGAAGAATCAAAATGTCTTCTAGTGATATTGTTATATCTGTGGAGAAATGGTATGAGTTAATGAAATAATCAAAATGTCTTTAGTGATATTGTTATATCTGTGGAGAAATGGTATGAGTTTATGAATTAATCAAAGTGTCTTCTAGTGATATTGTTATGTCTGTGGAGAAATGGCATGAGTTTATGAAATAATCAAAGTGTCTTCTAGTGATATTGTTATATCTGTGGAGAAATGGTATGAGTTAATGAAGTAATCAAAATGTCTTCTAGTGATATTGTTATATCTGTAGAGAAATGGTGAGTTAATGAAATAATCAAAGTGTCTTGTAGTGATATTGTTATATCTGTGGAGAAATGGTATGAGTTAATGAAGTAATCAAAGTCTTCAGTGATATTGTTATATCTGTAGAGAAATGGTATGAGTTAATGAATTAATCAAAATGTCTTCTAGTGATATCGTTATGTCTGTGGAGAAATGGTATGAGTTAATGAAGTAATCAAAATGTCTTCTAGTGATATTGTTATATGTAGAGAAATGGTATGAGTTAATGAATAATCAAAGTGTCTTGTAGTGATATTGTTATATCTGTGGAGAAATGGTATGAGTTAATGAAATAATCAAAGTGTCTTGTAGTGATATCGTTATATCTGTAGAGAAATGGTATGAGTTAATGAAGTAATCAAATGTCTTCTAGGATATTGTTATATCGTAGAGAAATGGTATGAGTTAATGAAGTAATCAAAATGTCTTGTAGTGATATTGTTATATCTGTGGAGAAATGGTATGAGTTAATGAATTAATCAAAATGTCTTCTACTGATATTGTTATGTCTGTGGAGAAATGGTACGAGTTAATGAAATAATCAAAATGTCTTGTAAAGATATTGTTATATCTGTGGAGAAATGGTATGAGTTAATGAAGTAATCAAAATGTCTTCTAGTGATATTGTTATATCTACAGAGAAATGGTACGAGTTAATGAATTAATCAAAATGTCTTGTAGTGATATCGTTATGTCTGTGGAGAAATGGTATGAGTTAATGAATTAATCAAAATGTCTTCTAGTGATATTGTTATATCTGTAGAGAAATGGTATGAGTGAATTAATCAAATGTCTTCTAGTGATATTGTTATATCTGTAGAGAAATGGTATGAGTTAATGAAATAATCAAAATGTCTTCTAGTGATATTGTTATATCTGTGGAGAAATGGTATGAGTTAATGAATTAATCAAAGTGTCTTCTAGTGATATCGTTATGTTCAGAGAAATGGTATGAGTTAATGAAGTAATCAAATGTCTTCTAGCTGATATTGTTATATCTGTAGAGAAATGGTATGAGTTAATGAAGTAATCAAAATGTCTTCTAGTGATATTGTTATATCTGTGGAGAAATGGTATGAGTTAATGAATTAATCAAAATGTCTTCTAGTGATATTGTTATATCTGTGGAGAAATGGTATGAGTTAATGAAATAATCAAAATGTCTTCTAGTGATATTGTTATATCTGTGGAGAAATGGTATGAGTTAATGAAGTAATCAAAATGTCTTCTAGTGATATTGTTATATCTGTGGAGAAATGGTATGAGTTAATGAATTAATCAAAATGTCTTCTAGTGATATCGTTATATCTGTGGAGAAATGGTATGAGTTATGAATTAATCAAAATGTCTTCTAGTGATATTGTTATATCTGTGGAGAAATGGTATGAGTTAATGAAATAATCATGTCTTCTAGTGATATTGTTATATCTGTGGAGAAATGGGTAGAGCATGAATTAATCAAACTTCTTCAGTGATATTGTTATATCTGCAGAGAAATGGTATGAGTTAATGAAATAATCAAAGTGTCTTCTAGTGATATTGTTATATCTGTGGAGAAATGGTACGAGTTAATGAATTAATCAAAATGTCTTCTAGTGATATTGTTATATCTGTGGAGAAATGGTATGAGTTAATGAAATAATCAAAATGTCTTCTAGTGATATTGTTATATCTGGAGAAATGGTATGAGTTAATGAATTAATCAAAATGTCTTCTAGCTGATATTGTTATATCTGCAGAGAAATGGTATGAGTTAATGAATTAATTAAAATGTCTTCTACTGATATTGTTATATCTGTGGAGAAATGGTACGAGTTAATGAATTAATCAAAATGTCTTCTAGTGATATTGTTATATCTGTGGAGAAATGGTATGAGTTAATGAATTAATCAAAATATTTAGTGATATTGTTATATCTGTAGAGAAATGGTATGAGTTAATGAATTAATCAAAATGTCTTCTAGTGATATTGTTATATCTGTGGAGAAATGGATGAGTTAATGAATTAATGAAAATGACTTCTACTGATATTGTTATATCTGTGGAGAAATGGTATGAGTTAATGAATTAATCAAAATGTCTTCTAGTGATATTGTTATATCTGTGGAGAAATGGTATGAGTTAATGAATTAATCAAAGTGTCTTTAGTGATATTGTTATATCTGTGGAGAAATGGTATGAGTTAATGAATTAATCAAAATGTCTTCTAGTGATATTGTTATATCTGTGGAGAAATGGTATGAGTTAATGAAATAATCAAAATGTCTTCTAGTGATATTGTTATATCTGTGGAGAAATGGTATGAGTTAATGAATTAATCAAAATGTCTTCTAGTGATATTGTTATATCTGTGGAGAAATGGTATGAGTTAATGAATTAATCAAAATGTCTTCTAGTGATATTGTTATATCTGTGGAGAAATGGTATGAGTTAATGAATTAATCAAAATGTCTTCTAGTGATATTGTTATATCTGTGGAGAAATGGTATGAGTTAATGAAGTAATCAAAATGTCTTCTAGTGATATTGTTATATCTGTGAGAGAAATGGTATGAGTTAATGAATTAATCAAAATGTCTTCTAGTGATATTGTTATATCTGTGGAGAAATGGTATGAGTTAATGAATTAATCAAAATGTCTTCTAGTGATATTGTTATATCTGTGGAGAAATGGTATGAGTTAATGAAATAATCAAAATGTCTTCTAGTGATATTGTTATATCTGTGGAGAAATGGTATGAGTTAATGAATTAATCAAAGTGTCTTCTAGTGATATTGTTATATCTGTGGAGAAATGGTATGAGTTAATGAATTAATCAAAATGTCTTCTAGTGATATTGTTATATCTGTAGAGAAATGGTATGAGTTAATGAAGTAATCAAAATGTCTTCTAGTGATATTGTTATATCTGTGGAGAAATGGTATGAGTTAATGAAGTAATCAAAATGTCTTCTAGTGATATTGTTATATCTGTGGAGAAATGGTATGAGTTAATGAATTAATCAAAATGTCTTCTAGTGATATTGTTATATCTGTGGAGAAATGGTATGAGTTAATGAATTAATCAAAATGTCTTCTAGTGATATTGTTATATCTGTGGAGAAATGGTATGAGTTAATGAATTAATCAAAATGTCTTCTAGTGATATTGTTATATCTGTGGAGAAATGGTATGAGTTAATGAAGTAATCAAAATGTCTTCTAGTGATATTGTTATATCTGTAGAGAAATGGTATGAGTTAATGAATTAATCAAAATGTCTTCTAGTGATATTGTTATATCTGTGGAGAAATGGTATGAGTTAATGAATTAATCAAAATGTCTTCTAGTGATATTGTTATATCTGTGGAGAAATGGTATGAGTTAATGAAATAATCAAAATGTCTTCTAGTGATATTGTTATATCTGTGGAGAAATGGTATGAGTTAATGAATTAATCAAAATGTCTTCTAGTGATATTGTTATATCTGTAGAGAAATGGTATGAGTTAATGAATTAATCAAATGTCTTCTAGTGATATTGTTATATCTGTGGAGAAATGGTATGAGTTAATGAATTAATCAAATGTCTTCTAGTGATATTGTTATATCTGTGAGAAATGGTACGAGTTAATGAATTAATCAAAATGTCTTCTAGTGATATTGTTATATCTGTGGAGAAATGGTATGAGTTAATGAATTAATCAAAATGTCTTCTAGTGATATTGTTATATCTGTAGAGAAATGGTATGAGTTAATGAATTAATCAAAATGTCTTCTAGTGATATTGTTATATCTGTGGAGAAATGGTATGAGTTAATGAATTAATCAAAATGTCTTCTAGTGATATTGTTATATCTGTAGAGAAATGGTATGAGTTAATGAATTAATCAAAATGTCTTCTAGTGATATTGTTATATCTGTGGAGAAATGGTATGAGTTAATGAATTAATCAAAATGTTCTAGTGATATTGTTATATCTGTAGAGAAATGGTATGAGTTAATGAATTAATCAAAATGTCTTCTAGTGATATTGTTATATCTGTGGAGAAATGGTATGAGTTAATGAATTAATCAAAATGTCTTCTAGTGATATTGTTATATCTGTAGAGAAATGGTATGAGTTAATGAATTAATCAAAATGTCTTCTAGTGATATTGTTATATCTGTGGAGAAATGGTATGAGTTAATGAATAATCAAAATGTCTTCTAGTGATATTGTTATATCTGTGGAGAAATGGTATGAGTTAATGAAGTAATCAAATGTCTTCTAGTGATATTGTTATATCTGTAGAGAAATGGTACGAGTTATGAATTAATCAAAATGTCTTCTAGTGATATTGTTATATCTGTGGAGAAATGGTATGAGTTAATGAAGTAATCAAAATGTCTTCTAGTGATATTGTTATATCTGTGGAGAAATGGTACGAGTTAATGAAGTAATCAAAATGTCTTCTAGTGATATTGTTATATCTGTAGAGAAATGGTATGAGTTAATGAATTAATTAAAGTGTTCCTAGTGATATTGTTATATCTGTGGAGAAATGGTATGAGTTAATGAATTAATCAAAATGTCTTCAGTGATATTGTTATATCTGTGGAGAAATGGTATGAGTTAATGAATTAATCAAAATGTCTTCTAGTGATATTGTTATATCTGTAGAGAAATGGTATGAGTTAATGAATTAATCAAAATGTCTTCTAGTGATATTGTTATATCTGTGGAGAAATGGTATGAGTTAATGAATTAATGAAAATGACTTCTACTGATATTGTTATATCTGCAGAGAAATGGTATGAGTTAATGAATTAATCAAAGTGTCTTCTAGTGATATTGTTATATCTGTGGAGAAATGGTATGAGTTAATGAATTAATCAAAGTGTCTTCTAGTGATATTGTTATATCTGTGGAGAAATGGTATGAGTTAATGAATTAATCAAAATGTCTTCTAGTGATATTGTTATATCTGCAGAGAAATGGTATGAGATTAATGAAATAATCAAAATGTCTCTAGTGATATTGTTATGTCTGTAGAGAAATGGTATGAGTTAATGAATTAATCAAATGTCTTCTAGTGATATTGTTATATCTCAGAGAAATGGTATGAGTTAATGAATTAATCAAATGTCTTCTAGTGATATTGTTATATCTGTGGAGAAATGGTATGAGTTAATGAATTAATCAAAATGTCTTCTAGTGATATTGTTATATCTGTGGAGAAATGGTATGAGTTAATGAATTAATCAAAATGTCTTCTAGTGATATTGTTATATCTGTGGAGAAATGGTATGAGTTAATGAAATAATCAAACTTTTGTAGTGATATTGTTATGTCTGTAGAGAAATGGTACGAGTTAATGAAGTAATCAAAATGTCTTCTAGTGATATTGTTATATCTGTAGAGAAATGGTATGAGTTAATGAATTAATCAAAATGTCTTCTAGTGATATTGTTATATCTGTGGAGAAATGGTATGAGTTAATGAATTAATCAAATGTCTTCTAGTGATATTGTTATATCTGTAGAGAAATGGTATGAGTTAATGAAATAATCAAAATGTCTTCTAGTGATATTGTTATGTCTGTGGAGAAATGGTATGAGTTAATGAATTAATCAAAATGTCTTCTAGTGATATTGTTATATCTGTGGAGAAATGGTACGAGTTAATGAATTAATCAAAATGTCTTCTAGTGATATTGTTATATCTGTGGAGAAATGGTATGAGCATGAATTAATCAAAATGTCTTCTAGTGATATTGTTATATCTGTAGAGAAATGGTATGAGTTAATGAATTAATCAAAATGTCTTCTAGTGATATTGTTATATCTGTGGAGAAATGGTATGAGTTAATGAATTAATCAAATGTCTTCTAGTGATATTGTTATATCTGTGGAGAAATGGTATGAGTTAATGAAGTAATCAAAATGTCTTCTAGTGATATTGTTATATCTGTAGAGAAATGGTGAGTTAATGAAGTAATCAAAATATCTTAGTGATATTGTTATATCTGTAGAGAAATGGTATGAGTTAATGAATTAATCAAAATGATTCTCTACTGATATTGTTATATCTGTGGAGAAATGGTACGAGTTAATGAAATAATCAAAATGTCTTCTAGTGATATTGTTATATCTGTAGAGAAATGGTATGAGTTAATGAAGTAATCAAAATGTCTTCTAGTGATATTGTTATATCTGTGGAGAAATGGTATGAGTTAATGAATTAATCAAAATGTCTTCTAGTGATATTGTTATATCTGTGGAGAAATGGTATGAGTTAATGAATTAATCAAAATGTCTTCTTGTGATATTGTTATATCTGTGGAGAAATGGTATGAGTTAATGAATTAATCAAAATGTCTTCTAGTGATATTGTTATATCTGTAGAGAAATGGTATGAGTTAATGAATTAATCAAAATGTCTTCTAGTGATATTGTTATATCTGTAGAGAAATGGTATGAGTTAATGAATTAATCAAAATGTCTTCTAGTGATATTGTTATATCTGTAGAGAAATGGTATGAGTTAATGAATTAATCAAAATGTCTTCTAGTGATATTGTTATGTCTGTAGAGAAATGGTATGAGTTAATGAATTAATCAAATGTCTTCTAGTGATATTGTTATATCTGTAGAGAAATGGTATGAGTTAATGAATTAATCAAAATGTCTTCTAGTGATATTGTTATATCTGTGGAGAAATGGTATGAGTTAATGAATTAATCAAAATATCTTCTAGCGATATTGTTATATCTGTAGAGAAATGGTATGAGTTAATGAAGTAATCAAATGTCTTCTAGTGATATTGTTATATCTGTAGAGAAATGGTATGAGTTAATGAATTAATCAAAATGTCTTCTAGTGATATTGTTATATCTGTGGAGAGAAATGGTATGAGTTAATGAATTAATCAAAGTGTCTTCTAGTGATATTGTTATATCTGTGGAGAAATGGTATGAGTTAATGAAGTAATCAAAATGTCTTCTAGTGATATTATATCTAGAGAAATGGTACGAGTTAATGAATAATCAAATGTCTTCTAGTGATATTGTTATGTCTGTGGAGAAATGGTATGAGTTAATGAATTAATCAAAATGTCTTCTAGTGATATTGTTATATCTGTAGAGAAATGGTATGAGTTAATGAATTAATGAAAATGACTTCTACTGATATTGTTATATCTGCAGAGAAATGGTATGAGTTAATGAAGTAATCAAAATGTCTTCTAGTGATATTGTTATATCTGTGGAGAAATGGTATGAGTTAATGAAGTAATCAAAATGTCTTCTAGTGATATTGTTATATCTGTGGAGAAATGGTATGAGTTAATGAATTAATCAGAATGTCTTCTACTGATATTGTTATATCTGTGGAGAAATGGTATGAGTTAATGAAGTAATCAAAATGTTTCTAGTGATATTGTTATATCTGTAGAGAAATGGTATGAGTTAATGAAATAATCAAAATGTCTTCTAGTGATATCGTTATATCTGTAGAGAAATGGTACGAGTTAATGAATTAATCAAAATGTCTTCTAGTGATATTGTTATGTCTGTAGAGAAATGGTACGAGTTAATGAATTAATCAAAGTGTCTTCTAGTGATATTGTTATATCTGTGGAGAAATGGTATGAGTTAATGAATTAATCAAATGTCTTCAGTGATATTGTTATATCTGTAGAGAAATGGTATGAGTTAATGAATTAATCAAAATGTCTTCTAGTGATATTGTTATATCTGTAGAGAAATGGTATGAGTTAATGAATTAATCAAATGTCTTCTAGTGATATTGTTATATCTGTGGAGAAATGGTATGAGTTAATGAATTAATCAAAATGTCTTCTAGTGATATTGTTATATCTGTGGAGAAATGGTATGAGTTAATGAATTAATCAAAATGTCTTCTAGTGATATTGTTATATCTGTAGAGAAATGGTATGAGTTAATGAATTAATCAAAATGTCTTCTAGTGATATTGTTATATCTGTGGAGAAATGGTATGAGTTAATGAATTAATCAAAGTGTCTTCTAGTGATATTGTTATATCTGTGGAGAAATGGTATGAGTTAATGAATTAATCAAAATGTCTTCTAGCGATATTGTTATATCTGTAGAGAAATGGTATGAGTTAATGAATTAATCAAAATGTCTTCTAGTGATATTGTTATATCTGTGGAGAAATGGTATGAGTTAATGAATTAATCAAAATGACTTCTTACTGATATTGTTATATCTGTGGAGAAATGGTATGAGTTAATGAAGTAATCAAAATGTCTTCTAGTGATATTGTTATATCTGTGGAGAAATGGTATGAGTTAATGAATTAATCAAAATGTCTTCTAGTGATATTGTTATATCTATGGAGAAATGGTATGAGTTAATGAATTAATCAAAATGTCTTCTAGTGATATTGTTATATCTGTGGAGAAATGGTATGAGTTAATGAATTAATCAAAATGTCTTCTAGTGATATTGTTATATCTGTGGAGAAATGGTATGAGTTAATGAATTAATCAAAATGTCTTCTAGTGATATTGTTATATCTGTAGAGAAATGGTATGAGTTAATGAATTAATCAAAATGTCTAGCAGTGATATTGTTATATCTGTGGAGAAATGGTATGAGTTAATGAATTAATCAAAATGTCTTCTAGTGATATTGTTATATCTGTGGAGAAATGGTATGAGTTAATGAATTAATCAAAATGTCTTCTAGTGATATTGTTATATCTGTAGAGAAATGGTATGAGTTAATGAATTAATCAAAATGTCTTCTAGTGATATTGTTATATCTGTGGAGAAATGGTATTTGTTAATGAATTAATCAAAATGTCTTCTAGTGATATTGTTATATCTGTAGAGAAATGGTATGAGTTAATGAATTAATCAAAATGTCTTCTAGTGATATTGTTATATCTGTGGAGAAATGGTATGAGTTAATGAATTAATCAAAATGTCTTCTAGTGATATTGTTATATCTGTAGAGAAATGGTATGAGTTAATGAATTAATCAAAATGTCTTCTAGTGATATTGTTATATCTGTAGAGAAATGGTATGAGTTAATGAATTAATCAAAATGTCTTCTAGTGATATTGTTATATCTGTGGAGAAATGGTATGAGTTAATGAATTAATCAAAATGTCTTCTAGTGATATTGTTATATCTGTAGAGAAATGGTATGAGTTAATGAATTAATCAAAATGTCTTCTAGTGATATTGTTATATCTGTGGAGAAATGGTATGAGTTAATGAATTAATCAAAATGTCTTCTAGTGATATTGTTATATCTGTAGAGAAATGGTATGAGTTAATGAATTAATCAAAATGTCTTCTAGTGATATTGTTATATCTGTGGAGAAATGGTATGAGTTAATGAATTAATCAAAATGTCTTCTAGTGATATTGTTATATCTGTGGAGAAATGGTATGAGTTAATGAATTAATCAAAATGTCTTCTAGTGATATTGTTATATCTGTAGAGAAATGGTATGAGTTAATGAATTAATCAAAATGTCTTCTAGTGATATTGTTATATCTGTGGAGAAATGGTATGAGTTAATGAATTAATCAAAATGTCTTCTAGTGATATTGTTATATCTGTGGAGAAATGGTATGAGTTAATGAATTAATCAAAATGTCTTCTAGTGATATTGTTATATCTGTAGAGAAATGGTATGAGTTAATGAATTAATCAAAATGTCTTCTAGTGATATTGTTATATCTGTGGAGAAATGGTATGAGTTAATGAATTAATCAAAATGTCTTCTAGTGATATTGTTATATCTGTGGAGAAATGGTATGAGTTAATGAATTAATCAAAATGTCTTCTAGTGATATTGTTATATCTGTGGAGAAATGGTATGAGTTAATGAATTAATCAAAATGTCTTCTAGTGATATTGTTATATCTGTGGAGAAATGGTATGAGTTAATGAATTAATCAAAATGTCTTCTAGTGATATTGTTATATCTGCAGAGAAATGGTATGAATTAATCAAAATGTCTTCTGTGATATTGTTATATCTGTGGAGAAATGGTATGAGTTAATGAATTAATCAAATGTCTTCTAGTGATATTGTTATATCTGTAGAGAAATGGTATGAGTTAATGAATTAATCAAAATGTCTTCTAGTGATATTGTTATATCTGTGGAGAAATGGTATGAGTTAATGAATTAATCAAAATGTCTTCTAGTGATATTGTTATATCTGTGGAGAAATGGTATGAGTTAATGAATTAATCAAAATGTCTTCTAGTGATATTGTTATATCTGCAGAGAAATGGTATGAGTTAATGAATTAATCAAAATGTCTTCTAGTGATATTGTTATATCTGTAGAGAAATGGTATGAGTTAATGAATTAATCAAAATGTCTTCAGTGATATTGTTATATCTGTGGAGAAATGGTATGAGTTAATGAATTAATCAAAATGTCTTCTAGTGATATTGTTATATCTGTAGAGAAATGGTATGAGTTAATGAATTAATCAAAATGTCTTCTAGTGATATTGTTATATCTGTGGAGAAATGGTATGAGTTAATGAAGTAATCAAAAGTGTCTTGTAGTGATATTATGTCTGTGGAGAAATGGTATGAGTTAATGAAATAATCAAAATGTCTTCTAGTGATATTGTTATGTCTGTGGAGAAATGGTATGAGTTAATGAAGTAATCAAAATATCTTCTAGTGATATTGTTATATCTGTAGAGAAATGGTATGAGTTAATGAAGTAATCAAAATGTCTTCTAGTGATATTGTTATATCTGTGGAGAAATGGTATGAGTTAATGAATTAATCAAAGTGTCTTCTAGTGATATTGTTATATCTGTGGAGAAATGGTACGAGTTAATGAATTAATCAAAATGTCTTCTAGTGATATTGTTATATCTGTGGAGAAATGGTATTTGTTAATGAATTAATCAAAATATCTTCTAGTGATATTGTTATATCTGTGGAGAAATGGTATGAGTTAATGAATTAATCAAAATGTCTTCTAGTGATATTGTTATATCTGTGGAGAAATGGTATGAGTTAATGAATTAATCAAAATGTCTTCTAGTGATATTGTTATATTGCTAGAGAAATGGTATGAGTTAATGAATTAATCAAAATGTCTTCTAGTGATATTGTTATATCTGTGGAGAAATGGTATGAGTTAATGAAGTAATCATCTTCTAGTGATATTGTTATATCTGTGGAGAAATGGTATGAGTTAATGAAGTAATCAAAATGTCTTGTAGTGATATTGTTATATCTGTGGAGAAATGGTATGAGTTAATGAAGTAATCAAAATGTCTTCTAGTGATATTGTTATATCTGTAGAGAAATGGTATGAGTTAATGAATTAATCAAAATGTCTTCTAGTGATATTGTTATATCTGTGGAGAAATGGTATGAGTTAATGAATTAATCAAAATGTCTTCTAGTGATATTGTTATATCTGTAGAGAAATGGTATGAGTTAATGAAGTAATCAAAGTCTTCTAGTGATATTGTTATGTCTGTGGAGAAATGGTATGAGTTAATGAATTAATCAAAATGTCTTCTAGTGATATTGTTATATCTGTGGAGAAATGGTATGAGTTAATGAATTAATCAAAATGTCTTCTAGTGATATTGTTATGTCTGTGGAGAAATGGTATGAGTTAATGAAGTAATCAAAATGTCTTAGTGATATTGTTATGTCTGTGGAGAAATGGTATGAGTTAATGAATTAATCAAAATGTCTTCTAGTGATATCGTTATATCTGTGGAGAAATGGTATGAGTTAATGAAGTAACAAGTGTCTTGTAGTGATATTGTTATATCTGTGGAGAAATGGTATGAGTTAATGAATTAATCAAAATGTCTTCTAGTGATATTGTTATATCTGTGGAGAAATGGTACGAGTTAATGAAGTAATCAAAATGTCTTCTAGTGATATTGTTATATCTGTGGAGAAATGGTATGAGTTAATGAATTAATCAAAATGTCTTCTAGTGATATTGTTATATCTGTAGAGAAATGGTATGAGTTAATGAATTAATCAAAGTGTCTTCTAGTGATATTGTTATATCTGTGGAGAAATGGTACGAGTTAATGAAGTAATCAAAATGTCTTCTAGTGATATTGTTATATCTGTGGAGAAATGGTATGAGTTAATGAAATAATCAAAATGTCTTCTAGTGATATTGTTATATCTGTAGAGAAATGGTATGAGTTAATGAATTAATCAAAGTGTCTTCTAGTGATATTGTTATATCTGTGGAGAAATGGTATGAGTTAATGAATTAATCAAAATGTCTTCTAGTGATATTGTTATATCTGTGGAGAAATGGTACGAGTTAATGAAATAATCAAAATGTCTTCTAGTGATATTGTTATATCTGTAGAGAAATGGTATGAGTTAATGAATTAATCAAAGTGTCTTCTAGTGATATTGTTATATCTGTGGAGAAATGGTATGAGTTAATGAATTAATCAAAATGTCTTCTAGTGATATTGTTATATCTGTAGAGAAATGGTATGAGTTAATGAATTAATCAAAATGTCTTCTAGTGATATTGTTATGTTCAGGAGAAATGGTATGAGTTAATGAATTAATGAAAATGACTTCTATACTGATATTGTTATATCTGGAGAAATGGTACGAGTTAATGAATTAATCAAAATGTCTTCTAGTGATATTGTTATATCTGTGGAGAAATGGTATGAGTTAATGAATTAATCAAAATGTCTTCTAGTGATATTGTTATATCTGTGGAGAAATGGTACGAGTTAATGAATTAATCAAAATGTCTTCTAGTGATATTGTTATATCTGTGGAGAAATGGTATGAGTTAATGAATTAATCAAAATGTCTTCTAGTGATATTGTTATATCTGTAGAGAAATGGTATGAGTTAATGAAATAATCAAAATGTCTTCTAGTGATATTGTTATATCTGTGGAGAAATGGTATGAGTTAATGAAGTAATCAAAATGTCTTGTAGTGATATTGTTATATTCGGAGAAATGGTACGAGTTAATGAATTAATCAAAGTGTCTTCTAGTGATATTGTTATATCTGTGGAGAAATGGTATGAGTTAATGAATTAATCAAAGTGTCTTCTAGTGATATTGTTATATCTGTGGAGAAATGGTATGAGTTAATGAATTAATCAAATGTCTTCTAGTGATATTGTTATATCTGTAGAGAAATGGTACGAGTTAATGAATTAATCAAAATGTCTTCTAGTGATATTGTTATGTCTGTGGAGAAATGGTATGAGTTAATGAATTAATCAAAATGTCTTCTAGCGATATTGTTATATCTGTAGAGAAATGGTATGAGTTAATGAATTAATCAAAATGACTTCTACTGATATGTTATATCTGTGGAGAAATGGTATGAGTTAATGAAGTAATCAAAATGTCTTCTAGTGATATTGTTATGTCTGTGGAGAAATGGTATGAGTTAATGAAGTAATCAAAGTGTCTTCTAGTGATATTGTTATATCTGTGGAGAAATGGTACGAGTTTATGAAATAATCAAAATGTCTTCTAGTGATATTGTTATATCTGGAGAAATGGTACGAGTTAATGAATTAATCAAATGTCTTCTAGCGATATTGTTATATCTGTAGAGAAATGGTATGAGTTAATGAAATAATCAAAATGTCTTCTAGTGATATTGTTATGTCTGTGGAGAAATGGTATGAGTTATGAATTAATCAAAATGTCTTCTAGTGATATTGTTATGTCTGTGGAGAAATGGTATGAGTTAATGAAATAATCAAAATGTCTTCTAGTGATATTGTTATATCTGTGGAGAAATGGTATGAGTTAATGAATTAATCAAAATGTCTTCTAGTGATATATCTGTAGAGAAATGGTATGAGTTAATGAAATAATCAAAGTGTCTTCTAGTGATATTGTTATATCTGTGGAGAAATGGTATGAGTTAATGAATTAATCAAAATGTCTTCTAGTGATATTGTTATGTCTGTGGAGAAATGGTACGAGTTAATGAATTAATCAAAATGTCTTCTAGTGATATTGTTATATCTGTGGAGAAATGGTACGAGTTAATGAAGTAATCAAAATGTCTTCTAGTGATATTGTTATATCTGTAGAGAAATGGTATGAGTTAATGAATTAATTAATGTCTTCTAGTGATATTGTTATATCTGTGGAGAAATGGTATGAGTTAATGAAATAATCAAAGTGTCTTGTAGTGATATTGTTATGCTGTGGAGAAATGGTACGAGTTAATGAAGTAATCAAATGTCTTCTAGTGATATTGTTATATCTGTAGAGAAATGGTATGAGTTAATGAAGTAATCAAAATGTCTTGTAGTGATATTGTTATATCTGTGGAGAAATGGTATGAGTTAATGAATTAATGAAATGACTTCTACTGATATTGTTATATCTGTGGAGAAATGGTATGAGTTAATGAATTAATCAAAATGTCTTGTAGTGATATTGTTATGTCTGTGGAGAAATGGTATGAGTTAATGAAGTAATCAAAATGTCTTCTAGTGATATTGTTATATCTGTGGAGAAATGGTATGAGTTAATGAAATAATCAAAATGTCTTGTAGTGATATTGTTATATCTGTGGAGAAATGGTATGAGTTAATGAATTAATCAAAGTGTCTTCTAGTGATATTGTTATGTCTGTGGAGAAATGGTATGAGTTAATGAATTAATCAAAATGTCTTCTAGTGATATTGTTATATCTGTGGAGAAATGGTATGAGTTAATGAATTAATCAAAGTGTCTTCTAGTGATATTGTTATGTCTGTGGAGAAATGGTATGAGTTAATGAATTAATCAAAATGTCTTGTAGTGATATTGTTATGTCTGTGGAGAAATGGTGAGTTAATGAAATAATCAAAATGTCTTCTAGTGATATTGTTATATCTGTGGAGAAATGGTATGAGTTAATGAATTAATCAAAATGTCTTCTAGTGATATTGTTATATCTGTAGAGAAATGGTATGAGTTAATGAATTAATCAAAGTGTCTTCTAGTGATATTGTTATGTCTGTGGAGAAATGGTATGAGTTAATGAATTAATCAAAGTGTCTTCTAGTGATATTGTTATATCTGTGGAGAAATGGTATGAGTTAATGAAATAATCAAAGTGTCTTTGTAGATATTGTTATATCTGTGGAGAAATGGTATGAGTTAATGAAATAATCAAAATGTCTTCTAGTGATATTGTTATATCTGTAGAGAAATGGTATGAGTTAATGAAGTAATCAAAATGTCTTCTAGTGATATTGTTATATCTGTAGAGAAATGGTATGAGTTAATGAAGTAATCAAAGTGTCTTGTAGTGATATTGTTATGTCTGTGGAGAAATGGTATGAGTTAATGAAGTAATCAAAATGTCTTCTAGCGATATTGTTATATCTGTAGAGAAATGGTATGAGTTAATGAATTAATCAAAATGTCTTCTAGTGATATTGTTATATCTGTGGAGAAATGGTATGAGTTAATGAAGTAATCAAAATGTCTTCTAGTGATATTGTTATATCTGTGGAGAAATGGTACGAGTTAATGAATTAATCAAAATGTCTTCTAGTGATATTGTTATGTCTGTGGAGAAATGGTATGAGTTAATGAAGTAATCAAAATATCTTCTAGCGATATTGTTATATCTGTAGAGAAATGGTATGAGTTAATGAATTAATCAAAATGTCTTCTAGTGATATTGTTATATCTGTGGAGAAATGGTATGAGTTAATGAATTAATCAAAATGTCTTGTAGTGATATTGTTATATCTGTGGAGAAATGGTATGAGCATGAAATAATCAAAATGTCTTCTAGTGATATTGTTATATCTGTGGAGAAATGGTATGAGTTAATGAAGTAATCAAAATGTCTTCAGTGATATTGTTATGTCTGTGGAGAAATGGTATGAGTTAATGAAATAATCAAATGTCTTCTAGTGATATTGTTATATCTGTGGAGAAATGGTATGAGTTAATGAATTAATCAAAATGTCTTCAGCGATATTGTTATATCTGTAGAGAAATGGTATGAGTTAATGAATTAATCAAAATGTCTTCTAGTGATATTGTTATGTCTGTGGAGAAATGGTATGAGTTAATGAAGTAATCAAAATGTCTTCTAGTGATATTGTTATATCTGTAGAGAAAGGTATGAGTTAATGAATTAATGAAAATGACTTCTACTGATATTGTTATATCTGTGGAGAAATGGTACGAGTTAATGAAGTAATCAAAATGTCTTCTAGTGATATTGTTATATCTGTAGAGAAATGGTATGAGTTAATGAATTAATCAAAATGTCTTCTAGTGATATTGTTATGTCTGTGGAGAAATGGTATGAGTTAATGAATTAATCAAAATGTCTTCTAGTGATATTGTTATATCTGTAGAGAAATGGTACGAGTTAATGAATTAATGAAAATGACTTCTACTGATATTGTTATATCTGTGGAGAAATGGTATGAGTTAATGAATTAATCAAAGTGTCTTGAAGTGATATTGTTATATCTGTGGAGAAATGGTATGAGTTAATGAATTAATCAAAATGTCTTCTAGTGATATTGTTATATCTGTAGAGAAATGGTATGAGTTAATGAATTAATCAAAATGTCTTCTAGTGATATTGTTATATCTGTGGAGAAATGGTATGAGTTAATGAAATAATCAAAATGTCTTGTAGTGATATTGTTATGTCTGTGGAGAAATGGTATGAGTTAATGAATTAATCAAAATGTCTTCTAGTGATATTGTTATATCTGTAGAGAAATGGTATGAGTTAATGAATTAATCAAAATGTCTTCTAGTGATATTGTTATGTTCTGGAGAAATGGTACGAGTTAATGAAATAATCAAAGTGTCTTGTAGTGATATTGTTATGTCTGTGGAGAAATGGTATGAGTTAATGAATTAATCAAAATGTCTTCTAGCGATATTGTTATATCTGTAGAGAAATGGTATGAGTTAATGAAGTAATCAAAATGTCTTCTAGTGATATTGTTATATCTGTGGAGAAATGGATGAGTTAATGAATTAATGAAATGACTTCTATACTGATATTGTTATGTCTGTGGAGAAATGGTATGAGTTAATGAATTAATCAAAGTGTCTTCTAGTGATATTGTTATGTCTGTGGAGAAATGGTATGAGTTAATGAAGTAATCAAAATGTCTTCTAGTGATATTGTTATATCTGTAGAGAAATGGTATGAGTTAATGAATTAATCAAAATGTCTTCTAGTGATATCGTTATATCTGTGGAGAAATGGTATGAGTTAATGAATTAATCAAAATGTCTTCTAGTGATATTG
The DNA here is from genome assembly GCA_012070555.1 of Brugia pahangi. Classification (NCBI taxonomy): domain Eukaryota; kingdom Metazoa; phylum Nematoda; class Chromadorea; order Rhabditida; family Onchocercidae; genus Brugia; species Brugia pahangi. The sequence continues at coordinate 58,492 of JAAVKF010000081.1, read as the reverse complement.
TTATGTCTGTGGAGAAATGGTATGAGTTAATGAAATAATCAAAATGTCTTCTAGTGATATCGTTATATCTGTGGAGAAATGGTATGAGTTAATGAAGTAATCAAAGTGTCTTGTAGTGATATTGTTATGTCTGTGGAGAAATGGTACGAGTTAATGAATTAATCAAAATGTCTTCTAGTGATATTGTTATATCTGTGGAGAAATGGTATGAGTTAATGAATTAATCAAAATGTCTTCTAGTGATATTGTTATGTCTGTGGAGAATGGTACGAGTTAATGAATTAATCAAAATGTCTTCTAGCGATATTGTTATATCTGTAGAGAAATGGTATGAGTTAATGAATTAATCAAAATGTCTTCTAGTGATATTGTTATATCTGTAGAGAAATGGTATGAGTTAATGAAGTAATCAAAATGTCTTGTAGTGATATTGTTATGTCTGTGGAGAAATGGTATGAGTTAATGAATTAATCAAAATGTCTTCTAGTGATATTGTTATATCTGTAGAGAAATGGTATGAGTTAATGAATTAATCAAAATGTCTTCTAGTGATATTGTTATATCTGTGGAGAAATGGTACGAGTTAATGAATTAATCAAAATGTCTTCTAGTGATATTGTTATATCTGTAGAGAAATGGTATGAGTTAATGAATTAATCAAAATGTCTTCTAGTGATATTGTTATATCTGTAGAGAAATGGTATGAGTTAATGAATTAATCAAAATGTCTTCTAGTGATATTGTTATATCTGTAGAGAAATGGTATGAGTTAATGAATTAATCAAAGTGTCTTCTAGTGATATTGTTATATCTGTGGAGAAATGGTATGAGTTAATGAAGTAATCAAAATGTCTTCTAGCGATATTGTTATATCTGTAGAGAAATGGTATGAGTTAATGAATTAATCAAAGTGTCTTGTAGTGATATTGTTATATCTGTGGAGAAATGGTATGAGTTAATGAATTAATCAAAATGTCTTCTAGTGATATTGTTATATCTGTGGAGAAATGGTATGAGTTAATGAATTAATCAAAATGTCTTCTAGTGATATTGTTATATCTGTAGAGAAATGGTATGAGTTAATGAATTAATCAAAATGTCTTCTAGTGATATTGTTATATCTGTGGAGAAATGGTATGAGTTAATGAAATAATCAAAGTGTCTTGTAGTGATATTGTTATATCTGTGGAGAAATGGTACGAGTTAATGAATTAATCAAAATGTCTTCTAGTGATATTGTTATATCTGTGGAGAAATGGTATGAGTTAATGAATTAATCAAAATGTCTTCTAGCGATATTGTTATATCTGTAGAGAAATGGTATGAGTTAATGAATTAATCAAAATGTCTTCTAGTGATATCGTTATATCTGTGGAGAAATGGTATGAGTTAATGAATTAATCAAAATGTCTTCTAGTGATATTGTTATATCTGTGGAGAAATGGTATGAGATAATGAATTAATCAAAGTGTCTTCTAGTGATATTGTTATATCTGTGGAGAAATGGTATGAGTTAATGAAGTAATCAAAATGTCTTCTAGTGATATTGTTATATCTGGAGAAATGGTATGAGTTAATGAAATAATCAAAATGTCTTCTAGTGATATCGTTATGTCTGTGGAGAAATGTATGAGTTAATGAAATAATCAAAATGTCTTCTAGTGATATTGTTATATCTGTGGAGAAATGGTATGAGTTAATGAATTAATCAAAATGTCTTCTAGGATATTGTTATATCTGTAGAGAAATGGTATGAGTTAATGAAGTAATCAAAGTGTCTTGTAGTGATATTGTTATATCTGTGGAGAAATGGTATGAGTTAATGAAGTAATCAAATGTCTTCTAGTGATATTGTTATATCTGTGGAGAAATGGTACGAGTTAATGAATTAATCAAAGTGTCTTCTAGTGATATTGTTATATCTGTGGAGAAATGGTATGAGTTAATGAATTAATCAAAATGTCTTCTAGTGATATTGTTATATCTGTGGAGAAATGGTATGAGTTAATGAATTAATCAAAATGTCTTCTAGTGATATTGTTATATCTGTAGAGAAATGGTATGAGTTAATGAATTAATCAAAATGTCTTCTAGTGATATTGTTATATCTGTGGAGAAATGGTATGAGTTAATGATTAATCAAAATGTCTTCTAGTGATATTGTTATATCTGTAGAGAAATGGTATGAGTTAATGAATTAATCAAAGTGTCTTCTAGTGATATTGTTATATCTGTGGAGAAATGGTATGAGTTAATGAAGTAATCAAAGTGTCTTGTAGTGATATTGTTATGTCTGTGGAGAAATGGTATGAGTTAATGAATTAATCAAAGTGTCTTCTAGTGATATTGTTATATCTGTGGAGAAATGGTATGAGTTAATGAATTAATCAAAATATCTTCTAGTGATATTGTTATATCTGTAGAGAAATGGTATGAGTTAATGAATTAATCAAAGTGTCTTCTAGTGATATCGTTATATCTGTGGAGAAATGGTATGAGTTAATGAATTAATCAAAATGTCTTGTAGTGATATTGTTATATCTGTGGAGAAATGGTACGAGTTAATGAAATAATCAAAGTGTCTTCTAGTGATATTGTTATATCTGTAGAGAAATGGTATGAGTTAATGAAGTAATCAAAATGTCTTCTAGTGATATTGTTATATCTGTAGAGAAATGGTATGAGTTAATGAATAATCAAAATGTCTTGTAGTGATATTGTTATATCTGTAGAGAAATGGTATGAGTTAATGAATTAATCAAAATGTCTTCTAGTGATATTGTTATATCTGTAGAGAAATGGTATGAGTTAATGAATTAATCAAAATGTCTTCTAGTGATATTGTTATGTCTGTGGAGAAATGGTATGAGTTAATGAAGTAATCAAAATGTCTTCTAGTGATATTGTTATATCTGTAGAGAAATGGTATGAGTTAATGAATTAATGAAAATGACTTCTACTGATATTGTTATATCTGTGGAGAAATGGTACGAGTTAATGAAGTAATCAAAATGTCTTCTAGTGATATTGTTATATCTGTGGAGAAATGGTATGAGTTAATGAATTAATCAAAATGTCTTCTAGTGATATTGTTATATCTGTGGAGAAATGGTATGAGTTAATGAATTAATCAAAATGTCTTCTAGTGATATTGTTATATCTGTAGAGAAATGGTATGAGTTAATGAATTAATCAAAATGTCTTCTACTGATATTGTTATATCTGTGGAGAAATGGTATGAGTTAATGAAGTAATCAAAGTGTCTTCTAGTGATATTGTTATATCTGTGGAGAAATGGTATGAGTTAATGAATTAATCAAAATGTCTTCTAGTGATATTGTTATGTCTGTAGAGAAATGGTATGAGTTAATGAATTAATCAAAATGTCTTCTAGCGATATTGTTATATCTGTAGAGAAATGGTATGAGTTAATGAAATAATCAAAGTGTCTTGTGATATTGTTATATCTGGAGAAATGGTACGAGTTAATGAATTAATCAAAGTGTCTTCTAGTGATATTGTTATATCTGTGGAGAAATGGTATGAGTTAATGAATTAATCAAAATGTCTTCTAGTGATATTGTTATATCTGTAGAGAAATGGTATGAGTTAATGAAGTAATCAAAGTGTCTTGTAGTGATATTGTTATATCTGTAGAGAAATGGTATGAGTTAATGAAATAATCAAAATGTCTTCTAGTGATATCGTTATGTTGTGGAGAAATGGTATGAGTTAATGAATTAATCAAAATGTCTTCTAGTGATATTGTTATATCTGTAGAGAAATGGTATGAGTTAATGAATTAATCAAAGTGTCTTGTAGTGATATTGTTATGTCTGTGGAGAAATGGTATGAGTTAATGAAGTAATCAAAATGTCTTCTAGTGATATTGTTATATCTGTAGAGAAATGGTATGAGTTAATGAAGTAATCAAAATGTCTTCTAGTGATATTGTTATATCTGTGGAGAAATGGTATGAGTTAATGAAGTAATCAAAATGTCTTCTAGTGATATTGTTATATCTGTAGAGAAATGGTATGAGTTAATGAATTAATCAAAATGTCTTCTAGTGATATTGTTATATCTGTGGAGAAATGGTATGAGTTAATGAAGTAATCAAAGTGTCTTCTAGTGATATTATATCTGTGGAGAAATGGTATGAGTTAATGAATTAATCAAAATGTCTTCTAGTGATATTGTTATATCTGTGGAGAAATGGTACGAGTTAATGAATTAATCAAAATGTCTTCTAGTGATATTGTTATATCTGTAGAGAAATGGTATGAGTTAATGAATTAATCAAAGTGTCTTCTAGTGATATTGTTATATCTGTGGAGAAATGGTATGAGTTAATGAAGTAATCAAAGTGTCTTGTAGTGATATTGTTATATCTGTAGAGAAATGGTACGAGTTAATGAATTAATCAAAATGTCTTCTAGTGATATTGTTATATCTGTAGAGAAATGGTATGAGTTAATGAATTAATCAAAATGTCTTCTAGTGATATTGTTATATCTGTAGAGAAATGGTATGAGTTAATGAATTAATCAAAATGTCTTGTAGTGATATTGTTATGTCTGTGGAGAAATGGTATGAGTTAATGAATTAATCAAAATGTCTTGTAGTGATATTGTTATATCTGTGGAGAAATGGTATGAGTTAATGAATTAATCAAAATGTCTTCTAGTGATATTGTTATATCTGTGGAGAAATGGTATGAGTTAATGAAATAATCAAAGTGTCTTGTAGTGATATTGTTATATCTGTGGAGAAATGGTACGAGTTAATGAATTAATCAAAATGTCTTCTAGTGATATTGTTATATCTGTAGAGAAATGGTATGAGTTAATGAATTAATCAAAATGTCTTCTAGTGATATTGTTATATCTGTGGAGAAATGGTATGAGTTAATGAATTAATCAAAATGTCTTCTACGATATTGTTATATCTGTAGAGAAATGGTATGAGTTAATGAATTAATCAAATGTCCTAGTGATATTGTTATATCTGTGGAGAAATGGTACGAGTTAATGAATTAATCAAAATGTCTTCTAGTGATATTGTTATATCTGTAGAGAAATGGTATGAGTTAATGAAATAATCAAAGTGTCTTCTAGTGATATTGTTATATCTGTGGAGAAATGGTACGAGTTAATGAAATAATCAAAGTGTCTTAGTGATATTGTTATATCTGTGGAGAAATGGTACGAGTTAATGAAGTAATCAAAATGTCTTCTAGTGATATTGTTATATCTGTAGAGAAATGGTATGAGTTAATGAATCAAAATGTCTTCTAGTGATATTGTTATATCTGTGGAGAAATGGTATGAGTTAATGAAATAATCAAAATGTCTTGTAGTGATATTGTTATATCTGTGGAGAAATGGTATGAGTTAATGAAATAATCAAAATGTCTTGTAGTGATATTGTTATATCTGTGGAGAAATGGTACGAGTTAATGAAGTAATCAAAATGTCTTCTAGTGATATTGTTATATCTGTAGAGAAATGGTATGAGTTAATGAATTAATCAAAATGTCTTCTAGTGATATTGTTATATCTGTGGAGAAATGGTATGAGTTAATGAAGTAATCAAAATGTCTTCTAGTGATATTGTTATATCTGTGGAGAAATGGTACGAGTTAATGAATTAATCAAAGTGTCTTCTAGTGATATTGTTATATCTGTGGAGAAATGGTATGAGTTAATGAAATAATCAAAATGTCTTCTAGTGATATTGTTATATCTGCAGAGAAATGGTATGAGTTAATGAATTAATCAAAATGTCTTCTAGTGATATTGTTATATCTGTAGAGAAATGGTATGAGTTAATGAATTAATCAAAATGTCTTCTAGTGATATTGTTATATCTGTGGAGAAATGGTATGAGTTAATGAATTAATCAAAATGTCTTCTAGTGATATTGTTATATCTGTAGAGAAATGGTATGAGTTAATGAAGTAATCAAAATGTCTTCTAGTGATATTGTTATGTCTGTGGAGAAATGGTATGAGTTAATGAATTAATCAAAATGTCTTGTAGTGATATTGTTATATCTGTGGAGAAATGGTATGAGTTAATGAAATAATCAAAATGTCTTGTAGTGATATTGTTATATCTGTGGAGAAATGGTATGAGTTAATGAAGTAATCAAAATATCTTCTAGTGATATTGTTATATCTGTAGAGAAATGGTATGAGTTAATGAAGTAATCAAAATGTCTTCTAGTGATATTGTTATATCTGTGGAGAAATGGTATGAGTTAATGAAGTAATCAAAGTGTCTTGTAGTGATATCGTTATGTCTGTGGAGAAATGGTACGAGTTAATGAAATAATCAAAGTGTCTTCTAGTGATATTGTTATGTCTGTGGAGAAATGGTACGAGTTAATGAAGTAATCAAAATGTCTTCAGTGATATTGTTATATCTGTGGAGAAATGGTATGAGTTAATGAAATAATCAAAGTGTCTTGTAGTGATATTGTTATGTCTGTGGAGAAATGGTATGAGTTAATGAAGTAATCAAAATGTCTTCTAGCGATATTGTTATATCTGTAGAGAAATGGTATGAGTTAATGAATTAATCAAAATGTCTTGTAGTGATATTGTTATATCTGGAGAAATGGTATGAGTTAATGAAGTAATCAAAATGTCTTCTAGTGATATTGTTATATCTGTAGAGAAATGGTATGAGTTAATGAATTAATCAAAATGACTTCTACTGATATTGTTATGTCTGTGGAGAAATGGTATGAGTTAATGGTAATCAAAGTGTCTTGAAGTGATATTGTTATATCTGTGGAGAAATGGTATGAGTTAATGAAATAATCAAAGTGTCTTGTAGTGATATCGTTATGTCTGTGGAGAAATGGTACGAGTTAATGAATTAATCAAAATGTCTTCTTAGTGATATTGTTATATCTGTAGAGAAATTGAGTTAATCATTAATCAAAATGACTTCTACTGATATTGTTATATCTGTGGAGAAATGGTACGAGTTAATGAAGTAATCAAAATGTCTTGAAGTGATATTGTTATATCTGTGGAGAAATGGTACGAGTTAATGAATTAATCAAAATGTCTTCTAGTGATATTGTTATATCTGCAGAGAAATGGTATGAGTTAATGAATTAATCAAAGTGTCTTGTAGTGATATTGTTATGTCTGTGGAGAAATGGTATGAGTTAATGAAATAATCAAATGTCTTGTAGTGATATTGTTATATCTGTGGAGAAATGGTACGAGTTAATGAAGTAATCAAAATGTCTTCTACGATATTGTTATATCTGTAGAGAAATGGTATGAGTTAATGAAGTAATAAAATGTCTTCTAGTGATATTGTTATGTCTGTGGAGAAATGGTATGAGTTAATGAAATAATCAAAATGTCTTGTAGTGATATTGTTATGTCTGTGGAGAAATGGTATGAGTTAATGAAGTAATCAAATGTCTTCTAGCGATATTGTTATATCTGCAGAGAAATGGTATGAGTTAATGAAGTAATCAAAGTGTCTTGTAGTGATATTGTTATGTCTGTGGAGAAATGGATGAGTTAATGAATTAATGAAAATGACTTCTATACTGATATTGTTATGTCTGTAGAGAAATGGTATGAGTTAATGAAATAATCAAAGTGTCTTGTAGTGATATCGTTATATCTGTGGAGAAATGGTATGAGTTAATGAAGTAATCAAAATGTCTTCTAGTGATATTGTTATATCTGTGGAGAAATGGTATGAGTTAATGAAATAATCAAAGTGTCTTGTAGTGATATCGTTATGTCTGTGGAGAAATGGTACGAGTTAATGAAATAATCAAAGTGTCTTGTAGTGATATCGTTATATCTGTGGAGAAATGGTATGAGTTAATGAAATAATCAAAGTGTCTTCTAGTGATATCGTTATGTCTGTGGAGAAATGGTATGAGTTAATGAAGTAATCAAAGTGTCTTGTAGTGATATTGTTATATCTGTGGAGAAATGGTACGAGTTAATGAAGTAATCAAAATGTCTTCTAGTGATATTGTTATATCTGTAGAGAAATGGTATGAGTTAATGAAGTAATCAAAGTGTCTTGTAGTGATATTGTTATGTCTGTGGAGAAATGGTATGAGTTAATGAAGTAATCAAAGTGTCTTGTAGTGATATTGTTATGTCTGTGGAGAAATGGTACGAGTTAATGAAATAATCAAAGTGTCTTCTAGTGATATCGTTATATCTGTGGAGAAATGGTATGAGTTAATGAAATAATCAAAGTGTCTTGTAGTGATATCGTTATGTCTGTGGAGAAATGGTATGAGTTAATGAAGTAATCAAAATGTCTTCTAGCGATATTGTTATATCTGTAGAGAAATGGTATGAGTTAATGAAGTAATCAAAGTGTCTTGTAGTGATATCGTTATGTCTGTGGAGAAATGGTATGAGTTAATGAATAATCAAATGTCTTCTAGTGATATTGTTATATCTGTAGAGAAATGGTATGAGTTAATGAAGTAATCAAAGTGTCTTGTAGTGATATTGTTATGTCTGTGGAGAAATGGTATGAGTTAATGAAGTAATCAAATGTCTTCTAGTGATATTGTTATATCTGTAGAGAAATGGTATGAGTTAATGAAATAATCAAAGTGTCTTGTAGTGATATTGTTATGTCTGTGGAGAAATGGTACGAGTTAATGAAATAATCAAAGTGTCTTGTAGTGATATCGTTATGTCTGTGGAGAAATGGTATGAGTTAATGAAGTAATCAAAATGTCTTCTAGCGATATTGTTATATCTGTAGAGAAATGGTATGAGTTAATGAAATAATCAAAGTGTCTTGTAGTGATATCGTTATGTCTGTGGAGAAATGGTATGAGTTTATGAAATAATCAAAGTGTCTTCTAGTGATATTGTTATGTCTGTGGAGAAATGGTACGAGTTTATGAAATAATCAAAGTGTCTTGTAGTGATATCGTTATGTCTGTGGAGAAATGGTAGTTAATGAATTAATCAAAATGTCTTCTAGCGATATTGTTATATCTGTAGAGAAATGGTATGAGTTAATGAAATAATCAAAGTGTCTTGTAGTGATATCGTTATGTCTGTGGAGAAATGGTACGAGTTAATGAAGTAATCAAAGTGTCTTGTAGTGATATTGTATGTCTCTGGAGAAATGGTATGAGTTAATGAAATAATCAAAGTGTCTTGTAGTGATATCGTTATGTCTGTGGAGAAATGGTACGAGTTAATGAAGTAATCAAAATGTCTTCTAGCGATATTGTTATATCTGTAGAGAAATGGTATGAGTTAATGAATTAATCAAAGTGTCTTGTAGTGATATTGTTATGTCTGTGGAGAAATGGTACGAGTTAATGAAATAATCAAAATGTCTTCTAGTGATATTGTTATATCTGTAGAGAAATGGTATGAGTTAATGAAGTAATCAAAGTGTCTTGTAGTGATATCGTTATGTCTGTGGAGAAATGGTATGAGTTAATGAATTAATCAAAATGACTTCTATACTGATATTGTTATGTCTGTGGAGAAATGGTACGAGTTAATGAAATAATCAAAGTGTCTTGTAGTGATATTGTTATGTCTGTGGAGAAATGGTATGAGTTAATGAAGTAATCAAAGTGTCTTGTAGTGATATTGTTATGTCTGTGGAGAAATGGTACGAGTTAATGAAATAATCAAAGTGTCTTGTAGTGATATCGTTATGTCTGTGGAGAAATGGTATGAGATAATGAAATAATCAAAGTGTCTTGTAGTGATATTGTTATGTCTGTGGAGAAATGGTACGAGTTAATGAAATAATCAAAGTGTCTTGTAGTGATATCGTTATGTCTGTGGAGAAATGGTATGAGTTAATGAAGTAATCAAAGTGTCTTGTAGTGATATCGTTATATCTGTGGAGAAATGGATGAGTTAACAAATTAATGAAAATGACTTCTACTGATATTGTTATGTCTGTGGAGAAATGGTACGAGTTAATGAAATAATCAAAGTGTCTTCTAGTGATATTGTTATATCTGTGGAGAAATGGTATGAGTTAATGAAGTAATCAAAGTGTCTTGTGATATCGTTATGTCTGTGGAGAAATGGTACGAGTTAATGAAATAATCAAAGTGTCTTGTAGTGATATCGTTATGTCTGTGGAGAAATGGTACGAGATAATGAAATAATCAAAGTGTCTTGTAGATATCGTTATGTCTGTGGAGAAATGGTACGAGATAATGAAATAATCAAAGTGTCTTGTAGTGATATCGTTATGTCTGGAGAAATGGTATGAGTTAATGAAGTAATCAAAGTGTCTTGTAGTGATATCGTTATGTCTGTGGAGAAATGGTACGAGTTAATGAAATAATCAAAGTGTCTTGTAGTGATATCGTTATGTCTGTGGAGAAATGGTATGAGTTAATGAAATAATCAAAGTGTCTTGTAGTGATATCGTTATGTCTGTGGAGAAATGGTACGAGTTAATGAAGTAATCAAAATGTCTTCTAGTGATATTGTTATATCTGTAGAGAAATGGTATGAGTTAATGAAGTAATCAAAGTGTCTTGTAGTGATATATCATTATGTCTGTGGAGAAATGGTATGAGTTAATGAAGTAATCAAAGTGTCTTGTAGTGATATCGTTATGTCTGTGGAGAAATGGTATGAGTTAATGAAATAATCAAAGTGTCTTGTAGTGATATCGTTATGTCTGTGGAGAAATGGTACGAGTTAATGAAATAATCAAAGTGTCTTGTAGTGATATCGTTATGTCTGTGGAGAAATGGTATGAGTTAATGAAGTAATCAAAATGTCTTCTAGTGATATTGTTATATCTGTAGAGAAATGGTATGAGTTAATGAAGTAATCAAAGTGTCTTGTAGTGATATCGTTATATCTGTGGAGAAATGGTATGAGTTAATGAAGTAATCAAAATGTCTTCTAGCGATATTGTTATATCTGTAGAGAAATGGTATGAGTTAATGAAAAGTAATCAAAGTGTCTTGCAGTGATATCGTTATGTCTGTGGAGAAATGGTATGAGTTAATGAAGTAATCAAAGTGTCTTGTAGTGATATCGTTATGTCTGTGGAGAAATGGTACGAGTTAATGAAATAATCAAAGTGTCTTGTAGTGATATCGCTATGTCTGTGGAGAAATGGTACGAGTTAATGAAGTAATCAAAATATCTTCTAGCGATATTGTTATATCTGTAGAGAAATGGTATGAGTTAATGAAGTAATCAAAGTGTCTTGTAGTGATATCGTTATGTCTGTGGAGAAATGGTATGAGTTAATGAAGTAATCAAAATGTCTTGTAGTGATATTGTTATGTCTGTGGAGAAATGGTACGAGTTAATGAAATAATCAAAGTGTCTTGTAGTGATATCGTTATGTCTGTGGAGAAATGGTACGAGTTAATGAAGTAATCAAAGTGTCTTGTAGTGATATTGTTATGTCTGTGGAGAAATGGTACGAGTTAATGAAATAATCAAAGTGTCTTGTAGTGATATCGTTATGTCTGTGGAGAAATGGTACGAGTTAATGAAGTAATCAAAATGTCTTCTAGCGATATTGTTATATCTGTAGAGAAATGGTACGAGTTAATGAATTAATCAAAATGTCTTGTAGTGATATTGTTATGTCTGTGGAGAAATGGTACGAGTTAATGAAGTAATCAAAATGTCTTCTAGCGATATTGTTATATCTGTAGAGAAACGGTACGAGTTAATGAATTAATGAAAATGACTTCTACTGATATTGTTATGTCTGTGGAGAAATGGTACGAGTTAATGAAGTAATCAAAGTGTCTTGAAGTGATATTGTTATGTCTGTGGAGAAATGGTACGAGTTAATGAAATAATCAAAGTGTCTTGTAGTGATATCGTTATGTCTGTGGAGAAATGGTATGAGTTAATGAAGTAATCAAAATGTCTTCTAGCGATATTGTTATATCTGTAGAGAAATGGTACGAGTTAATGAATTAATGAAAATGACTTCTACTGATATTGTTATGTCTGTGGAGAAATGGTATGAGTTAATGAAGTAATCAAAGTGTCTTGAAGTGATATTGTTATGTCTGTGGAGAAATGGTAGAGTTAATGAAGTAATCAAAATGTCTTCTGCTGATATTGTTATATCTGTAGAGAAATGGTATGAGTTAATGAAATAATCAAAGTGTCTTGTAGTGATATCGTTATGTCTGTGGAGAAATGGTACGAGTTAATGAAGTAATCAAAGTGTCTTGTAGTGATATTGTTATGTCTGTGGAGAAATGGTACGAGTTAATGAAATAATCAAAGTGTCTTGTAGTGATATCGTTATGTCTGTGGAGAAATGGTACGAGTTAATGAAGTAATCAAAATGTCTTCTAGCGATATTGTTATATGTGTAGAGAAATGGTATGAGTTAGTGAAGTAATTAAAGTGTCTTGTAGTGATATCGTTATGTCTGTGGAGAAATGGTACGAGTTAATGAAATAATCAAAGTGTCTTGTAGTGATATCGTTATGTCTGTGGAGAAATGGTACGAGTTAATGAAGTAATCAAAATGTCTTCTAGCGATATTGTTATATCTGTAGAGAAATGGTATGAGTTAATGAAGTAATCAAAGTGTCTTGTAGTGATATCGTTATGTCTGTGGAGAAATGGATGAGTTAACAAATTAATGAAAATGACTTCTATACTGATATTGTTATGTCTGTGGAGAAATGGTACGAGATAATGAAATAATCAAAGTGTCTTGTAGTGATATCGTTATGTCTGTGGAGAAATGGTATGAGTTAATGAAGTAATCAAAGTGTCTTGTAGTGATATCGTTATGTCTGTGGAGAAATGGTACGAGTTAATGAAATAATCAAAGTGTCTTGTAGTGATATCGTTATGTCTGTGGAGAAATGGTACGAGATAATGAAATAATCAAAGTGTCTTGTAGTGATATCGTTATGTCTGTGGAGAAATGGTATGAGTTAATGAAATAATCAAAGTGTCTTGTAGTGATATCGTTATGTCTGTGGAGAAATGGTATGAGTTAATGAAGTAATCAAAGTGTCTTGTAGTGATATCGTTATGTCTGTGGAGAAATGGTACGAGTTAATGAAATAATCAAAGTGTCTTGTAGTGATATCGTTATGTCTGTGGAGAAATGGTACGAGTTAATGAAATAATCAAAGTGTCTTGTAGTGATATCGTTATGTCTGTGGAGAAATGGTACGAGTTAATGAAGTAATCAAAATGTCTTCTAGCGATATTGTTATATCTGTAGAGAAATGGTATGAGTTAATGAAGTAATCAAAGTGTCTTGTAGTGATATCATTATGTCTGTGGAGAAATGGTATGAGTTAATGAAGTAATCAAAGTGTCTTGTAGTGATATCGTTATGTCTGTGGAGAAATGGTACGAGTAAATGAAATAATCAAAGTGTCTTGTAGTGATATCGTTATGTCTGTGGAGAAATGGTACGAGTTAATGAAATAATCAAAGTGTCTTGTAGTGATATCGTTATGTCTGTGGAGAAATGGTATGAGTTAATGAAGTAATCAAAATGTCTTCTAGCGATATTGTTATATCTGTAGAGAAATGGTATGAGTTAATGAAGTAATCAAAGTGTCTTGTAGTGATATCGTTATGTCTGTGGAGAAATGGTATGAGTTAATGAAGTAATCAAAATGTCTTCTAGTGATATTGTTATATCTGTAGAGAAATGGTATGAGTTAATGAAGTAATCAAAGTGTCTTGTAGTGATATCGTTATGTCTGTGGAGAAATGGTATGAGTTAATGAAGTAATCAAATGTCTTGTAGTGATATCGTTATGTCTGTGGAGAAATGGTACGAGTTAATGAAATAATCAAAGTGTCTTGTAGTGATATCGCTATGTCTGTGGAGAAATGGTACGAGTTAATGAAGTAATCAAAATATCTTCTAGCGATATTGTTATATCTGTAGAGAAATGGTATGAGTTAATGAAGTAATCAAAGTGTCTTGTAGTGATATCGTTATGTCTGTGGAGAAATGGTATGAGTTAATGAAGTAATCAAAGTGTCTTGTAGTGATATTGTTATGTCTGTGGAGAAATGGTACGAGTTAATGAAATAATCAAAGTGTCTTGTAGTGATATCGTTATGTCTGTGGAGAAATGGTACGAGTTAATGAAGTAATCAAAATGTCTTAGCGATATTGTTATATCTGTAGAGAAATGGTACGAGTTAATGAATTAATCAAAATGTCTTCTAGTGATATTGTTATATCTGTAGAGAAACGGTATGAGTTAATCAATTAATGAAAATGACTTCTACTGATATTGTTATGTCTGTGGAGAAATGGTACGAGTTAATGAAGTAATCAAAGTGTCTTGAAGTGATATTGTTATGTCTAGAGAAATGGTACGAGTTAATGAAGTAATCAAAATGTCTTCTAGCGATATTGTTATATCTGTAGAGAAATGGTATGAGTTAATGAAATAATCAAAGTGTCTTGTAGTGATATTGTTATGTCTGTGGAGAAATGGTACGAGTTAATGAAATAATCAAAGTGTCTTGTAGTGATATCGTTATGTCTGTGGAGAAATGGTACGAGTTAATGAAATAATCAAAGTGTCTTGTAGTGATATCGTTATGTCTGTGGAGAAATGGTATGAGTTTATGAAATAATCAAAGTGTCTTGTAGTGATATCGTTATGTCTGTGGAGAAATGGTACGAGTTAATGAAATAATCAAAGTGTCTTGTAGTGATATCGTTATGTCTGTGGAGAAATGGTACGAGATAATGAAATAATCAAAGTGTCTTGTAGTGATATCGTTATGTCTGTGGAGAAATGGTACGAGATAATGAAATAATCAAAATGTCTTGTAGTGATATCGTTATGTCTGTGGAGAAATGGTATGAGTTAATGAAGTAATCAAAGTGTCTTGTAGTGATATCGTTATGTCTGTGGAGAAATGGTACGAGTTAATGAAATAATCAAAGTGTCTTGTAGTGATATCGTTATGTCTGTGGAGAAATGGTACGAGTTAATGAAATAATCAAAGTGTCTTGTAGTGATATCGTTATGTCTGTGGAGAAATGGTACGAGTTAATGAAGTAATCAAAATGTCTTGTAGTGATATTGTTATGTCTGTGGAGAAATGGTATGAGTTAATGAAATAATCAAAGTGTTGTAGTGATATCGTTATGTCTGTGGAGAAATGGTACGAGTTAATGAAGTAATCAAAATGTCTTCTAGCGATATTGTTATATCTGTAGAGAAATGGTATGAGTTAATGAAGTAATCAAAGTGTCTTGTAGTGATATCGTTATGTCTGTGGAGAAATGGTATGAGTTAATGAAGTAATCAAAATGTCTTCTAGCGATATTGTTATATCTGTAGAGAAATGGTATGAGTTAATGAAGTAATCAAAGTGTCTTGTAGTGATATCATTATGTCTGTGGAGAAATGGTATGAGTTAATGAAGTAATCAAAGTGTCTTGTAGTGATATCGTTATGTCTGTGGAGAAATGGTACGAGTAAATGAAATAATCAAAGTGTCTTGTAGTGATATCGTTATGTCTGTGGAGAAATGGTACGAGTTAATGAAATAATCAAAGTGTCTTGTAGTGATATCGTTATGTCTGTGGAGAAATGGTATGAGTTAATGAAGTAATCAAAATGTCTTCTAGCGATATTGTTATATCTGTAGAGAAATGGTATGAGTTAATGAAGTAATCAAAGTGTCTTGTAGTGATATATCGTTATGTCTGTGGAGAAATGGTATGAGTTAATGAAGTAATCAAAATGTCTTCTAGCGATATTGTTATATCTGTAGAGAAATGGTATGAGTTAATGAAGTAATCAAAGTGTCTTGTAGTGATATCGTTATGTCTGTGGAGAAATGGTATGAGTTAATGAAGTAATCAAAGTGTCTTGTAGTGATATCGTTATGTCTGTGGAGAAATGGTACGAGTTAATGAAATAATCAAAGTGTCTTGTAGTGATATCGCTATGTCTGTGGAGAAATGGTACGAGTTAATGAAGTAATCAAAATATCTTCTAGCGATATTGTTATATCTGTAGAGAAATGGTATGAGTTAATGAAGTAATCAAAGTGTCTTGTAGTGATATCGTTATGTCTGTGGAGAAATGGTATGAGTTAATGAAGTAATCAAAGTGTCTTGTAGTGATATTGTTATGTCTGTGGAGAAATGGTACGAGTTAATGAAATAATCAAAGTGTCTTGTAGTGATATCGTTATGTCTGTGGAGAAATGGTACGAGTTAATGAAGTAATCAAAATGTCTTCTAGCGATATTGTTATATCTGTAGAGAAATGGTACGAGTTAATGAATTAATCAAAATGTCTTCTAGTGATATTGTTATATCTGTAGAGAAACGGTATGAGTTAATCAATTAATGAAAATGACTTCTACTGATATTGTTATGTCTGTGGAGAAATGGTATGAGTTAATGAAGTAATCAAAGTGTCTTGAAGTGATATTGTTATGTCTGTGGAGAAATGGTACGAGTTAATGAAGTAATCAAAATGTCTTCTAGCGATATTGTTATATCTGTAGAGAAATGGTATGAGTTAATGAAATAATCAAAGTGTCTTGTAGTGATATTGTTATGTCTGTGGAGAAATGGTACGAGTTAATGAAATAATCAAAGTGTCTTGTAGTGATATCGTTATGTCTGTGGAGAAATGGTACGAGTTAATGAAATAATCAAAGTGTCTTGTAGTGATATCGTTATGTCTGTGGAGAAATGGTACGAGTTTATGAAATAATCAAAGTGTCTTGTAGTGATATCGTTATGTCTGTGGAGAAATGGTACGAGTTAATGAAATAATCAAAGTGTCTTGTAGTGATATCGTTATGTCTGTGGAGAAATGGTACGAGATAATGAAATAATCAAAGTGTCTTGTAGTGATATCGTTATGTCTGTGGAGAAATGGTACGAGATAATGAAATAATCAAAGTGTCTTGTAGTGATATCGTTATGTCTGTGGAGAAATGGTATGAGTTAATGAAGTAATCAAAGTGTCTTGTAGTGATATCGTTATGTCTGTGGAGAAATGGTACGAGTTAATGAAATAATCAAAGTGTCTTGTAGTGATATCGTTATGTCTGTGGAGAAATGGTACGAGTTAATGAAATAATCAAAGTGTCTTGTAGTGATATTGTTATGTCTGTGGAGAAATGGTACGAGTTAATGAAGTAATCAAAATGTCTTGTAGTGATATCATTATGTCTGTGGAGAAATGGTACGAGTTAATGAAATAATCAAAGTGTCTTGTAGTGATATCGTTATGTCTGTGGAGAAATGGTACGAGTTAATGAAGTAATCAAAATGTCTTCTAGCGATATTGTTATATCTGTAGAGAAATGGTATGAGTTAATGAAGTAATCAAAGTGTCTTGTAATTGTTATGTCTGTGGAGAAATGGTATGAGTTAATGAAGTAATCAAAATGTCTTCTAGCGATATTGTTATATCTGTAGAGAAATGGTATGAGTTAATGAAGTAATCAAAGTGTCTTGTAGTGATATCGTTATGTTCAGAGAAATGGTATGAGTTAATGAAGTAATCAAAATGTCTTCTAGCGATATTGTTATATCTGTAGAGAAATGGTATGAGTTAATGAAATAATCAAAGTGTCTTGTAGTGATATTGTTATGTCTGTGGAGAAATGGAACGAGTTAATGAAATAATCAAAGTGTCTTGTAGTGATATCGTTATGTCTGTGGAGAAATGGTACGAGTTAATGAAGTAATCAAAATGTCTTCTAGCGATATTGTTATATCTGTAGAGAAATGGTATGAGTTAATGAAGTAATCAAATGTCTTGTAGTGATATCGTTATGTCTGTGGAGAAATGGTATGAGTTAATGAAGTAATCAAAGTGTCTTGTAGTGATATCGTTATGTCTGTGGAGAAATGGTACGAGTTTATGAAATAATCAAAGTGTCTTGTAGTGATATCGTTATGTCTGTGGAGAAATGGTACGAGTTAATGAAGTAATCAAAATGTCTTCTAGCGATATTGTTATATCTGTAAAGAAATGGTATGTGTCGCGGATTTTAATATCGCGATCTAAAAATATGAGTTGCAAATTGTAGTAAAGATATCTACGTAATTTCCGCAAATAATGCTTATACTTCGGACTCTTTGTTTCCAAATTTATGCTTCCACATATTGAAACAATTTACATCGTTCTTTGTTAGCAATCCTTACAATCATGAGGATATCTACATTGTTCTTTGTTAGCTATCATAATCATGCGGTTATCTAATAAGCTCTTTATTAGCAACTGGTGCCCATGCAAGCACCTCCTCTCCTTTGTTTGGATCATTGTCTAACATCAATGTAGATTTTATAACCATACTATTGTCAATTAGATCAGTTTAAAAATCAGCAATCCTCCGAATCAGTTTATTCAATTGTTGCCCAAATATTTAGCTGGCATCCAACACATCTCCCTGACATCAAACTTCTCCCCCGAATAACAATTTAACCAAATCATAAAGGTTTGTTTCCAAAACATTTTATTGCTTCCACTACAATTTTGGTGCCACGAGCCGGGACATGTCCGACAGTATAAGAAAAAGGAAGCGAATTATCGAAGTCGAGAACTCTAGAACTTAAAGAAGCAAGTGAACTCGATCTGACCTCCCGTCTCAAACACTATCACGAGGGGAACTTCAGCATCAATACGAAATTAAATTGCGAATCGTCAAGGAGAAGATCGCACATCTCGAATATTATGCTGGGTTACTGAAACAGCTAATCAAAATTGGCTGAATAATATTCAGAGCTTGACAATAGCAACGAGGAGAAAGGAAGAGGAGACGAAATACGCCAATATGGTTGACGATCCACAAGGTATTTTAAGTTTAATCACTAGAACAAGAGAAACTATTATTACCCTTAAAATACATACTGATGAATATTGCTCGGTACTACAACATTTAAAACAAGAAGAGGTCAAAGAATCATTTCCAAAGAATAGTATGATTCACACAAATCAAGCAGAAATAAAACTTCCTCAATTACCACTAATAACGTTTAGTGGGGATCCAAAATTGTGGAGGCAATTTTGGTGTAGTTTCAAGGCAGCAGTCCATGAGCAAAGCATCCCAGATATTCAAAAGTTAAACTATCTGATATCATGTCTTAAAGGAGATGCTTTGTTATCTGTAAGAGGTTATGATATAGCGCCAGAAAACTACGATGTTATAATAGGTTTACTAAAAGAGAAATATGGTAAACCTTTCCTTATAAAGAAATCACTCTACAACGAGTTGAATACCATCAAAAAAAATGACCGAGAGTGGAAAGCAACCATAGAAGCCATGGAGAGAACATTTCGACAACTGGAAGCTATAGGTGAAAATTTAGAGCATTCAAGCATCGAAATTACAATTGAAAATAAACTACCAGCGTGGATAATTGATAAATTATACCAATTGAAAGAGGATTCGACGAGTTGGTCAGTTAAGGATACCTGACAAGTACCTGACAAAACTAGTTCTAAGAAATGAAGAAGTTGCTAGAAGTCAAGCAGACACAAGGGAGAAGAAAACAAACAAAAATAATGTTAGAGGCGAAACGTCAGCTTTCGCCACAATCAACCAAACAAAGGGAGATAATACAATCAAATCAAAAAAGGTTCCAGGAAAAATTTCTATAAATGGGAAAAGGAAACCATGCGTATTTTGCAATAAGGACCACTGGAACAATGAATGTAACATCTATCCCACTCTCAAACTCCGGATGGAACGTTTGAGAGAAATCACTGCATGTTTCAAATGTTTACGAAAAGGACATGCAACAAGTGATTGTAAAAAGGGAAACCTTTGTGTTTCCATTGTAAAAGTCCACACAATACAGCACTGTGTCCCAACAACTACAAGGAACTCACGCAAGCAGTGGATTCCAACAAAGAAAGGTTGGGTTCAGTCACAATCGCTAACTCCATTACCGAAAAAGGAAATCAATGGAAAAAGCGAACCTTACTGTTATGTAAGGAAATAAATGTAACCAATCCAAATCGCCCAAAAATCCAACAAAAGGCTTTAATTCTATTCGATATTGGTTCTCAATTATCGTTCATATCAAAGGATTTGGCTTATCGATTGAATCTACAAGAAACTAACGAGATGGAAATAAAAATTGCTTCATTTGGTGATAAGACGCCAAAAACGTGTATCACTACTAAAACTGAAATCGGAGTAAAAATTGGAAATAAAGAAATAATCCGATTAGATGTAATAACAGTTAACCACTTGACGAATGAATTGCAAGTAGTTAATCTAAACAAAAAGGAATTGTTGATGATAGACAAACGAAATCAGTTTAGTAATTTCAAAAACAAATGGAAACAACCGGACATACTCATAGGTGCGGATCACTTCTTCAAGTTTATCCAGTTTGACCAAGCAGAGAACTTAAAATCAGGATTTTCATTGATCCATACAAAGGTTGGACCTATAATAGCTGGAAGTGGGTATATAAATGAAATACACGACAGTATTTCAGAAACCACATCAGTAAGTCCGATTTCTCAAGTCAATGCCGTCAATATTCCAGACTTAGATCACTTTTGGAAACTGGAATTAATGGGTATACAAGACAAAATAAACTCTGACAATGATGAAAAAGCATTGCAGCAATTTAAACAAACTATCACTAGGGACAAGGGAAGATATCAAGTTTGTTGGCCTTGGAAAGATTCAAAGAACAAACTAAGCGATAATTTCGGACTTTGCCTTGGAAGATTAAAGTCGTTAATTAGAGGCTTCAAATGAAACCTCAATTACTAAGTCGATACAATCAAACTATTGAAGAACAACTCAATTCCAATATAATTGAGAAAGTGTCATCGGAAATGAATGAAGTTGGTATTATTCATTATCTGCCTCATCACGAAGTAATAACACCAAATAAAACCACGACAAATCTGAGGATAGTTTATGATGCATCAGCTCATTGTAAAGGAATGAAAAGTTTAAATGATGTTTTATATCGGGGACCAATAACACTCCCTGATTTGGTTGGAGTTTTGCTACGTTTCCGTACAATGAAAAATGTAATAATAGCAGACGTAGAAAAGGCGTTCTTGCAAATAGAATTGCATCCAACAGATAGAAACTGCACTCGATTTCTTTGGTTGAAAGACATTCGAAGTCCAGTTAACGAAGAAAACGTAAGTTGTTACCGTTTCCAACGAGTTCCATTTGGAATTGTATCATCTCCATTTTTATTGTCCGCTACACTCAATTATCATTTGGAAACTTGTAAAAGCAAAATCGCACTCGAGTTAAGGAAAATCTCTATGTCGATAACATTATAATACCAACCAAAGGAACCAACGAAGCTCTTTCCAATTATAAGGAAATTAAAATTATATTCAATGAAGCATCAATGAATGTACGGGAATTTCTCTCTAACGACCAAGAAGTCAATGAAAAACTTCCGGTACAAGATCGAGCAGAGGTAAGTTCAATTAAAAATTCTAGGTCTCAATTGGTACCACAAACAAGATATCATTCAAGTAACGTTAAAACCATGGTTTGGTAAGAAATTAACTAAAAGAATTGTATTGCAATTCGTAGCCTCACAATATGACCCACTAGGATTCATAGTTCCTATACTGATAAGATTCAAATTGTTTCTCCAAACTTTGTGGAAAAAGAACCTTTCATGGGATCAAACTATAAGTGAGGAAGATGAAACCACGTGGAAATTACTCACGAACGAATGGCCAAAGAAACTAAAGGATCTACCAAGATTCACAACAAATTGTTCCAAGCAAGTACAATTTCATGTTTTTACTGACGCATCAACTGCTGCATACTCAGCAGCTTTATACATTCGAACTCAAGAAAGAGAAGTATTCTTAGTGTTTGCTAAATCCCGAATTGCGCCAATTAAAGGAATGTCAATACCTCGATTAGAATTACTGGCAATACTCATCGGAGTGAGAATGGTACAATTCGTATTAAAACAAAAAGAGCTTGAGGACGTGATAACAATTTTATGGTCCGATTCTCAATGTGCGCTTCATTGGGTTCACAATAGTTCCCGTTTACTACCAACGTTCATACAAAATAGGGTAGAAGAAATACGAAAGGCGAAAATCCATTTTAGATATATCCCAAGTGAACAAAACCCAGCTGATATAGCTACAAAAGGAATCTCTCCGAATAAACTAAAAGGATATGATCTTTGGTGGAAAGGACCAAAGTGGTTAACAGAAAACGAATCAAAATGGCCACAGTGGAAATATAATTACAATGAGGATTACCAGGATGAAGAAATTGTGGCCCACATCACAGAACCAATTATCATAAACAAACATTTCGGAATCTTAGATGCTAGTCGTTTTAGCAAATGGTCAAGATTAATAAGAACAACTGGTTGGGTTCTGAAATTCATAAGATTAACAATGAAAAGGGAAATTCCTTGGCTAAAGATGGCAACGAAAGAAAAGAATATATTGACAACACAGGATTACGAGTTGTCAGAAATTGTGCTATTCAAACAAGCACAGTCAGAAGGAGTTACCAAAGATGAAATAATCAAATGGAATTTGTTCTATGATAACGAACTATGGAGATACAAAAGCCGCGTAGTTAACTCTGAAATGAAAGAGAGTAACTTACACCCAATATATTCCCGAGACACAACACCATAACTGAACTCTTTATTCAGCAACGACATGAACAACTGTATCATGCTGGAATTGCTCATACACTCTCAAATCTGAGATCGACGATATGGATCCCAAAAGGTAGAACGGAAGTCAAACGAATCTTGAATAAGTGCATGAAGTGCAGACGCTGGACAACTAAACCATTCAAATTACCAACTATGGCTGATCTTCCAGCATCTCGGACCACAAGATCAAGACCTTTGCGCGAGTAGGACTAGACTATTTAGGTCCTGTGAATATCAGGAGTGATAATGGGCTAACAAAAGATGGGTAGCACTATTCACATGTTTCACAACAAGAGCTGTACATCTAGAAGTAGTAGAAACTCTTTCAGCCGAAAGCTTTTTACATGTTTTCAGAAGATTTACAGCAAGACGAGGCTTTCCAGAATTAATCTTAAGCGACAACGCTGGTCAATTCCAGTTAATTTTTAAAATCATTGTGAAACAACAATTAAATGAATTCCTAGCGGAAAGGAAAATGATCTGGAAAATATAATACCAAAGGCGCCTTGGAACGGAGGAGTATATGAGCGACTTATTGGGTTAACAAAAGGGCAATGAAAAGAGCCATCGGCAGAAAGTTATTATGGGAACGGGAATTGATTACGCTAGTAGTGGAAGTGGAAAGTATTTTGAATACTCGACCACTAACTTACGTAAATTTTGATGATTGTATCATATTGCGTCCAATTGACTTTATACTACCGAATGCGCATCTAATCATGCCTGCTAAAAACAAGAATGAAATGGATGATTTTATCCCTCATAAATTGGATTCGAGAGAAAACTCATTCAATACTGGTCAAATACACTAAAGGCCCTCGATGCCTTCTGGGAAATATGGAAAGAGGAATATTTAAATACTCTTAAAGAAAGAGCACAAAGGGAACACTCTTCTCCGAGAGATGTAGTAAAAGAACTCCCCACGAGGGAGAGATTGTGTTACTAAATGAACCAGAAATTCCCGTGGCATGTGGAAACTAGCCAGAATAAGAGAAATCAAAACAGGAAAGGATGGAGAAGTGAGAAGTGTCTCGATAGAATTACCGAAAGGAAAATACTCAACAGACCGGTGAATATGTTATACCCACTGGAAGTCAAAGGTGAGGAAATTGACCCTCAACCAACAATGTTTAACAAATCAGTGCAAAATGTCAATGAACAAGAACCAATTGCTCTACGAACTAGAAGCGCTATAAGGCGAAGCAATCAACCAAAGCTGTCCAACGAACTAAAGCATTTAGCTCCTTCGGTCGGGAGTGTCGCGGATTTTAATATCGCGATCTAAAAATATGAGTTGCAAATTGTAGTAAAGATATCTACGTAATTTCCGCAAATAATGCTTATACTTCGGACTCTTTGTTTCCAAATTTATGCTTCTACATATTGAAACAATTTACATCGTTCTTTGTTAGCAATCCTTACAATCATGAGGATATCTACATTGTTCTTTGTTAGCTATCATAATCATGCGGTTATCTAATAAGCTCTTTATTAGCAACTGGTGCCCATGCAAGCACCTCCTCTCCTTTGTTTGGATCATTGTCTAACATCAATGTAGATTTATAACCATACTATTGTCAATTAGATCAGTTTCTAAATCATCCAATCCTCCGAATCAGTTTATTCAATTGTTGCCCAAATATTTAGCTGGCATCCAACACATCTCCCTGACATCAAACTTCTCCCCCGAATAACAATTTAACCAAATCATAAAGGTTTGTTCCCAAAACATTTTTTTGCTTTCACTACAACACTTTGATATTCATTAACTCATACCATTTCTTACAGATATAACAATATCGCTAGAAATATTTGATTACTTCATTAACTCGTACCATTTCCACAGATATGATATCACTACAAGACACTTTGATTATTTCATTAATCGTACCATTTCACAGACATAACGATATCACTACAAGACACTTTGACACACCATACCATTCACCATAACGATATCACTACAGACACTTTTGACTTCAAACTCATACCATTTCTCTACAGATATAACAATATCGCTAGAAGACATTTTGATTACTCATTAACTCGTACCATTTCCACAGACATAACGATATCACAAGACACTTATTATTTCATTAACTCGTACCATCTCCACAGACATAACAATATCACTAAAGACACTTTGATTATTCATTAACTCGTACCATTTCTACATGACACAATATCAGTAGAAGTCATTTCATTAATTGATTAACTCATACCGTTTCTCTACAGATATAACAATATCACTAGAAGACATTTTGATTAATTATTGTTCAAAATATTTTCTCACAACGATATCAGTAGAAGTCATTTTCATTAATTCATTAATCATATTTCTCTACAGATATAATATCGTTAGGACATTTGATTACTTCATTGGTCTTTCTTCCACAGACATAATATCACTACAAGACACTTTGAATTTCATTAACTCGCATCCACAGACATAACGATATCACTACAAGACACTTTGATTACTTCACAACTCATACCATTTCTCCACAGACATAACGATATCACTACAAGTCATTGATTACTTCATTAACTCATGCCATTCACAGACATAACGATATCACTACAAGACACTTTGATTACTTCATTAACTCATACCATTCTGAACAGATGCTAAGAAGACATTTGATTACTTCATTAACTCATAATATTTACAGATATAACAATACGAAGACATTTTGATTACTATTAATCGTATCATCACAGACATAACGATATCACTACAGATTATCAAACATTTCACACAGACATCATATCACAAAGAACATCTCTTCACACTGTGTACCATCTACAGACATAACGATCACTGAAGACACTTTGATTATTTATTAATGCCATTTTCACAGACATAACGATATCTACAAGACACTTTTTGATTTCATTAACTCATACCATTTCCACAATACAATAACGAATCACACAAGACACTTTGATTACTTCATTAACTCATACCATTTCTCTGTAGATATAAGAATATCAGAGAAGACACTTTGATTAATTCATTAACTCATACCATTTCTTTACAGATATAACAAGATAACTAGAAGAAATTTTGATTACTTCATCAACTTGTACTATTTCTCTGCAGATATAACAATATCACAGAAAATATTTGATTAATTCATTAACTCATACCATTTCTTTACAGATATAACAATCACTGGAAGACATTTTGATAATTCAATAACTCATACCATTTCTCTACAGATATAACAAGATAACTAGAAGACATTGTCGCGGATTTTAATATCGCGATCTAAAAATATGAGTTGCAAATTGTAGTAAAGATATCTACGTAATTTCCGCAAATAATGCTTATACTTCGGACTCTTTGTTTCCAAATTTATTTCTACATATTGAAACAATTTACATCGTTCTTTGTTAGCAATCCTTACAATCATGAGGATATCTACATTGTTCTTTGTTAGCTATCATAATCATGCGGTTATCTAATAAGCTCTTTATTAGCAACTGGTGCCCATGCAAGCACCTCCTCTCCTTTGTTTGGATCATTGTCTAACATCAATGTAGATTTTATAACCATACTATTGTCAATTAGATCAGTTTTAAAAATCATCCAATCCTCCGAATCAGTTTATTCAATTGTTGCCCAAATATTTAGCTGGCATCCAACACATCTCCCTGACATCAAACTTCTCCCCGAATAACAATTTAACCAAATCATAAAGGTTTGTTTCCAAAACATTTTTTGCTTCCACTACAATTTTGGTGCCACGAGCCGGGACATGTCCGACAGTATAAGAAAAGGAAGCGAATTATCGAAGTCGAGAACTCTAGAACTTCTTAAAGAAGCAAGTGAACTCGATCTGACCTCCCCGTCTCAAACACTATCACGAGGGGAACTTCAGCATCAATACGAAATTAAATTGCGAATCGTCAAGGAGAAGATCGCACATCTCGAATATTATGCTGGGTTACTCGAAACAGCTAATCAAAATTGGCTGGATAATATTCAGAGCTTGACAATAGCAACGAGGAGAAAGGAAGAGGAGACGAAATACGCCAATATGGTTGACGATCCACAAGGTATTTTAAGTTTAATCACTAGAACAAGAGAAACTATTATTACCCTTAAAATACATACTGATGAATATTGCTCGGTACTACAACATTTAAAACAAGAAGAGGTCAAAGAATCATTTCCAAAGAATAGTATGATTCACACAAATCAAGCAGAAATAAAACTTCCTCAATTACCACTAATAACGTTTAGTGGGGATCCAAAATTGTGGAGGCAATTTTGGTGTAGTTTCAAGGCAGCAGTCCATGAGCAAAGCATCCCAGATATTCAAAAGTTAAACTATCTGATATCATGTCTTAAAGGAGATGCTTTGTTATCTGTAAGAGGTTATGATATAGCGCCAGAAAACTACGATGTTATAATAGGTTTACTAAAAGAGAAATATGGTAAACCTTTCCTTATAAAGAAATCACTCTACAACGAGTTGAATACCATCAAAAAAAATGACCGAGAGTGGAAAGCAACCATAGAAGCCATGGAGAGAACATTTCGACAACTGGAAGCTATAGGTGAAAATTTAGAGCATTCAAGCATCGAAATTACAATTGAAAATAAACTACCAGCGTGGATAATTGATAAATTATACCAATTGAAAGAGGATTCGACGAGTTGGTCAGTTAAGGATATCCGGCAGTACCTGACAAAACTAGTTCTAAGAAATGAAGAAGTTGCTAGAAGTCAAGCAGACACAAGGGAGAAGAAAACAAACAAAAATAATGTTAGAGGCGAAACGTCAGCTTTCGCCACAATCAACCAAACAAAGGGAGATAATACAATCAAATCAAAAAAGGTTCCAGGAAAAATTTCTATAAATGGGAAAAGGAAACCATGCGTATTTTGCAATAAGGACCACTGGAACAATGAATGTAACATCTATCCCACTCTCAAACTCCGGATGGAACGTTTGAGAGAAATCACTGCATGTTTCAAATGTTTACGAAAAGGACATGCAACAAGTGATTGTAAAAAAGGGAAACCTTTGTGTTTCCATTGTAAAAGTCCACACAATACAGCACTGTGTCCCAACAACTACAAGGAACTCACGCAAGCAGTGGATTCCAACAAAGAAAGGTTGGGTTCAGTCACAATCGCTAACTCCATTACCGAAAAAGGAAATCAATGGAAAAAGCGAACCTTACTGTTATGTAAGGAAATAAATGTAACCAATCCAAATCGCCCAAA
The DNA here is from genome assembly GCA_012070555.1 of Brugia pahangi. NCBI lineage: Eukaryota > Metazoa > Nematoda > Chromadorea > Rhabditida > Onchocercidae > Brugia > Brugia pahangi. The sequence goes on along the minus strand of JAAVKF010000081.1, from coordinate 30,598 downwards.
AATCCAACAAAAGGCTTTAATTCTATTCGATATTGGTTCTCAATTATCGTTCATATCAAAGGATTTGGCTTATCGATTGAATCTACAAGAAACTAACGAGATGGAAATAAAAATTGCTTCATTTGGTGATAAGACGCCAAAAACGTGTATCACTACTAAAACTGAAATCGGAGTAAAAATTGGAAATAAAGAAATAATCCGATTAGATGTAATAACAGTTAACCACTTGACGAATGAATTGCAAGTAGTTAATCTAAACAAAAAGGAATTGTTGATGATAGACAAACGAAATCAGTTTAGTAATTTCAAAAACAAATGGAAACAACCGGACATACTCATAGGTGCGGATCACTTCTTCAAGTTTATCCAGTTTGACCAAGCAGAGAACTTAAAATCAGGATTTTCATTGATCCATACAAAGGTTGGACCTATAATAGCTGGAAGTGGGTATATAAATGAAATACACGACAGTATTTCAGAAACCACATCAGTAAGTCCGATTTCTCAAGTCAATGCCGTCAATATTCCAGACTTAGATCACTTTTGGAAACTGGAATTAATGGGTATACAAGACAAAATAAACTCTGACAATGATGAAAAGCATTGCAGCAATTTAAACAAACTATCACTAGGGACAAGGGAAGATATCAAGTTTGTTGGCCTTGGAAAGATTCAAAGAACAAACTAAGCGATAATTTCGGACTTTGCCTTGGAAGATTAAAGTCGTTAATTAGGAGGCTTCAAATGAAACCTCAATTACTAAGTCGATACAATCAAACTATTGAAGAACAACTCAATTCCAATATAATTGAGAAAGTGTCATCGGAAATGAATGAAGTTGGTATTATTCATTATCTGCCTCATCACGAAGTAATAACACCAAATAAAACCACGACAAATCTGAGGATAGTTTATGATGCATCAGCTCATTGTAAAGGAATGAAAAGTTTAAATGATGTTTTATATCGGGGACCAATAACACTCCCTGATTTGGTTGGAGTTTTGCTACGTTTCCGTACAATGAAAAATGTAATAATAGCAGACGTAGAAAAGGCGTTCTTGCAAATAGAATTGCATCCAACAGATAGAAACTGCACTCGATTTCTTTGGTTGAAAGACATTCGAAGTCCAGTTAACGAAGAAAACGTAAGTTGTTACCGTTTCCAACGAGTTCCATTTGGAATTGTATCATCTCCATTTTTATTGTCCGCTACACTCAATTATCATTTGGAAACTTGTAAAAGCAAAATCGCACTCGAGTTAAGGAAAAATCTCTATGTCGATAACATTATAATACCAACCAAAGGAACCAACGAAGCTCTTTCCAATTATAAGGAAATTAAAATTATATTCAATGAAGCATCAATGAATGTACGGGAATTTCTCTCTAACGACCAAGAAGTCAATGAAAAACTTCCGGTACAAGATCGAGCAGAGGTAAGTTCAATTAAAAATTCTAGGTCTCAATTGGTACCACAAACAAGATATCATTCAAGTAACGTTAAAACCATGGTTTGGTAAGAAATTAACTAAAAGAATTGTATTGCAATTCGTAGCCTCACAATATGACCCACTAGGATTCATAGTTCCTATACTGATAAGATTCAAATTGTTTCTCCAAACTTTGTGGAAAAAGAACCTTTCATGGGATCAAACTATAAGTGAGGAAGATGAAACCACGTGGAAATTACTCACGAACGAATGGCCAAAGAAACTAAAGGATCTACCAAGATTCACAACAAATTGTTCCAAGCAAGTACAATTTCATGTTTTTACTGACGCATCAACTGCTGCATACTCAGCAGCTTTATACATTCGAACTCAAGAAAGAGAAGTATTCTTAGTGTTTGCTAAATCCCGAATTGCGCCAATTAAAGGAATGTCAATACCTCGATTAGAATTACTGGCAATACTCATCGGAGTGAGAATGGTACAATTCGTATTAAAACAAAAAGAGCTTGAGGACGTGATAACAATTTTATGGTCCGATTCTCAATGTGCGCTTCATTGGGTTCACAATAGTTCCCGTTTACTACCAACGTTCATACAAAATAGGGTAGAAGAAATACGAAAGGCGAAAATCCATTTTAGATATATCCCAAGTGAACAAAACCCAGCTGATATAGCTACAAAAGGAATCTCTCCGAATAAACTAAAAGGATATGATCTTTGGTGGAAAGGACCAAAGTGGTTAACAGAAAACGAATCAAAATGGCCACAGTGGAAATACAATTACAATGAGGATTACCAGGATGAAGAAATTGTGGCCCACATCACAGAACCAATTATCATAAACAAACATTTCGGAATCTTAGATGCTAGTCGTTTTAGCAAATGGTCAAGATTAATAAGAACAACTGGTTGGGTTCTGAAATTCATAAGATTAACAATGAAAAGGGAAATTCCTTGGCTAAAGATGGCAACGAAAGAAAAGAATATATTGACAACACAGGATTACGAGTTGTCAGAAATTGTGCTATTCAAACAAGCACAGTCAGAAGGAGTTACCAAAGATGAAATAATCAAATGGAATTTGTTCTATGATAACGAACTATGGAGATACAAAAGCCGCGTAGTTAACTCTGAAATGAAAGAGAGTAACTTACACCCAATATATCTCCCGAGACACAACACCATAACTGAACTCTTTATTCAGCAACGACATGAACAACTGTATCATGCTGGAATTGCTCATACACTCTCAAATCTGAGATCGACGATATGGATCCCAAAGGGTAGAACGGAAGTCAAACGAATCTTGAATAAGTGCATGAAGTGCAGACGCTGGACAACTAAACCATTCAAATTACCAACTATGGCTGATCTTCCAGCATCTCGGACCACAAGATCAAGACCCTTTGCGCGAGTAGGACTAGACTATTTAGGTCCTGTGAATATCAGGAGTGATAATGGGCTAACAAAAAGATGGGTAGCACTATTCACATTTTCACAACAAGAGCTGTACATCTAGAAGTAGTAGAAACTCTTTCAGCCGAAAGCTTTTTACATGTTTTCAGAAGATTTACAGCAAGACGAGGCTTTCCAGAATTAATCTTAAGCGACAACGCTGGTCAATTCCAGTTAATTTTTAAAATCATTGTGAAACAACAATTAAATGAATTCCTAGCGGAAAGGAAAATGATCTGGAAAATATAATACCAAAGGCGCCTTGGAACGGAGGAGTATATGAGCGACTTATTGGGTTAACAAAAAGGGCAATGAAAAGAGCCATCGGCAGAAAGTTATTATGGGAACGGGAATTGATTACGCTAGTAGCGGAAGTGGAAAGTATTTTGAATACTGACCACTAACTTACGTAAATTTTGATGATTGTATCATATTGCGTCCAATTGACTTTATACTACCGAATGCGCATCTAATCATGCCTGCTAAAAACAAGAATGAAATGGATGATTTTATCCCTCATAAATTGGATTCGAGAGAAAACTCATTCAATACTGGTCAAATACACTAAAGGCCCTCGATGCCTTCTGGGAAATATGGAAAGAGGAATATTTAAATACTCTTAAAGAAAGAGCACAAAGGGAACACTCTTCTCCGAGAGATGTAGTAAAAGAACTCCCCACGAGGGAGAGATTGTGTTACTAAATGAACCAGAAATTCCCCGTGGCATGTGGAAACTAGCCAGAATAAGAGAAATCAAAACAGGAAAGGATGGAGAAGTGAGAAGTGTCTCGATAGAATTACCGAAAGGAAAATACTCAACAGACCGGTGAATATGTTATACCCACTGGAAGTCAAAGGTGAGGAAATTGACCCTCAACCAACAATGTTTAACAAATCAGTGCAAAATGTCAATGAACAAGAACCAATTGCTCTACGAACTAGAAGCGCTATAAGGCGAAGCAATCAACCAAAGCTGTCCAACGAACTAAAGCATTTAGCTCCTTCGGTCGGGAGTGTCGCGGATTTTAATATCGCGATCTAAAAATATGAGTTGCAAATTGTAGTAAAGATATCTACGTAATTTCCGCAAATAATGCTTATACTTCGGACTCTTTGTTTCCAAATTTATGCTTCCACATATTGAAACAATTTACATCGTTCTTGTTAGCAATCCTTACAATCATGAGGATATCTACATTGTTCTTTGTTAGCTATCATAATCATGCGGTTATCTAATAAGCTCTTTATTAGCAACTGGTGCCCATGCAAGCACCTCCTCTCCTTTGTTTGGATCATTGTCTAACATCAATGTAGATTTTATAACCATACTATTGTCAATTAGATCAGTTAAAAAATCAGCAATCCTCCGAATCAGTTTATTCAATTGTTGCCCAAATATTTAGCTGGCATCCAACACATCTCCCTGACATCAAACTTCTCCCCCGAATAACAATTTAACCAAATCATAAAGGTTTGTTTCCAAAAACATTTTATTGCTTCCACTACAGTATGAGTTAATGAAATAATCAAAGTGTCTTGTAGTGATATCGTTATGTCTGTGGAGAAATGGTACGAGTTTATGAAATAATCAAAGTGTCTTGTAGTGATATCGTTATGTCTGTGGAGAAATGGTACGAGTTTATGAAATAATCAAAGTGTCTTGTAGTGATATCGTTATGTCTGTGGAGAAATGGTACGAGTTAATGAAGTAATCAAAATGTCTTCTAGCGATATTGTTATATCTGTAGAGAAATGGTATGAGTTAATGAAATAATCAAAGTGTCTTGTAGTGATATCGTTATGTCTGTGGAGAAATGGTATGAGTTAATGAAGTAATCAAAGTGTCTTGTAGTGATATTGTTATGTCTGTGGAGAAATGGTACGAGTTAATGAAATAATCAAAGTGTCTTGTAGTGATATCGTTATGTCTGTGGAGAAATGGTACGAGTTAATGAAGTAATCAAAATGTCTTCTAGCGATAATGTTATATGTGTAGAGAAATGGTATGAGTTAGTGAAGTAATTAAAGTGTCTTGTAGTGATATCGTTATGTCTGTGGAGAAATGGTACGAGTTAATGAAATAATCAAAGTGTCTTGTAGTGATATCGTTATGTCTGTGGAGAAATGGTACGAGTTAATGAAGTAATCAAAATGTCTTCTAGCGATATTGTTATATCTGTAGAGAAATGGTATGAGTTAATGAAGTAATCAAAGTGTCTTGTAGTGATATCGTTATGTCTGTGGAGAAATGGATGAGTTAACAAATTAATGAAAATGACTTCTATACTGATATTGTTATGTCTGTGGAGAAATGGTATGAGATAATGAAATAATCAAAGTGTCTTGTAGTGATATCGTTATGTCTGTGGAGAAATGGTATGAGTTAATGAAGTAATCAAAGTGTCTTGTAGTGATATCGTTATGTCTGTGGAGAAATGGTACGAGTTAATGAAATAATCAAAGTGTCTTGTAGTGATATCGTTATGTCTGTGGAGAAATGGTACGAGATAATGAAATAATCAAAGTGTCTTGTAGTGATATCGTTATGTCTGTGGAGAAATGGTACGAGTTAATGAAATAATCAAAGTGTCTTGTAGTGATATCGTTATGTCTGTGGAGAAATGGTACGAGTTAATGAAGTAATCAAATGTCTTCTGATATTGTTATATCTGTAGAGAAATGGTGAGTTAATGAAGTAATCAAAGTGTCTTGTAGTGATATCATTATGTCTGTGGAGAAATGGTATGAGTTAATGAAGTAATCAAAGTGTCTTGTAGTGATATCGTTATGTCTGTGGAGAAATGGTACGAGTAAATGAAATAATCAAAGTGTCTTGTAGTGATATCGTTATGTCTGTGGAGAAATGGTACGAGTTAATGAAATAATCAAAGTGTCTTGTAGTGATATCGTTATGTCTGTGGAGAAATGGTACGAGTTAATGAAGTAATCAAAATGTCTTCTAGCGATATTGTTATATCTGTAGAGAAATGGTATGAGTTAATGAAGTAATCAAAGTGTCTTGTAGTGATATCATTATGTCTGTGGAGAAATGGTATGAGTTAATGAAGTAATCAAAGTGTCTTGTAGTGATATCGTTATGTCTGTGGAGAAATGGTATGAGTTAATGAAGTAATCAAAGTGTCTTGTAGTGATATCGTTATGTCTGTGGAGAAATGGTACGAGTTAATGAAATAATCAAAGTGTCTTGTAGTGATATCGTTATGTTCAGGAGAAATGGTACGAGTTAATGAAGTAATCAAAGTGTCTTGTAGTGATATTGTTATGTCTGTGGAGAAATGGTACGAGTTAATGAAATAATCAAAGTGTCTTGTAGTGATATTGTTATGTCTGTGGAGAAATGGTATGAGTTAATGAAGTAATCAAAATGTCTTCTAGCGATATTGTTATATGTGTAGAGAAATGGTATGAGTTAGTGAAGTAATTAAAGTGTCTTGTAGTGATATCGTTATGTCTGTGGAGAAATGGTACGAGTTAATGAAATAATCAAAGTGTCTTGTAGTGATATCGTTATGTCTGTGGAGAAATGGTACGAGTTAATGAAGTAATCAAAATGTCTTCTAGCGATATTGTTATATCTGTAGAGAAATGGTATGAGTTAATGAAGTAATCAAAGTGTCTTGTAGTGATATCGTTATGTCTGTGGAGAAATGGATGAGTTAACAAATTAATGAAAATGACTTCTATACTGATATTGTTATGTCTGTGGAGAAATGGTACGAGATAATGAAATAATCAAAGTGTCTTGTAGTGATATTGTTATGTCTGTGGAGAAATGGTATGAGTTAATGAAGTAATCAAAGTGTCTTGTAGTGATATCGTTATGTCTGTGGAGAAATGGTACGAGTTAATGAAATAATCAAAGTGTCTTGTAGTGATATCGTTATGTCTGTGGAGAAATGGTACGAGATAATGAAATAATCAAAGTGTCTTGTAGTGATATCGTTATGTTCTGGGAGAAATGGTACGAGATAATGAAATAATCAAAGTGTCTTGTAGTGATATCGTTATGTCTGTGGAGAAATGGTATGAGTTAATGAAGTAATCAAAATGTCTTCTAGCGATATTGTTATATCTGTAGAGAAATGGTATGAGTTAATGAAGTAATCAAAGTGTCTTGTAGTGATATCATTATGTCTGTGGAGAAATGGTATGAGTTAATGAAGTAATCAAAGTGTCTTGTAGTGATATCGTTATGTCTGGAGAAATGGTACGAGTAAATGAAATAATCAAAGTGTCTTGTAGTGATATCGTTATGTCTGTGGAGAAATGGTACGAGTTAATGAAATAATCAAAGTGTCTTGTAGTGATATCGTTATGTCTGTGGAGAAATGGTATGAGTTAATGAAATAATCAAAGTGTCTTGTAGTGATATCGTTATGTCTGTGGAGAAATGGTATGAGTTAATGAAATAATCAAAGTGTCTTGTAGTGATATCGTTATGTCTGTGGAGAAATGGTATGAGTTAATGAAATAATCAAAGTGTCTTGTAGTGATATCGTTATGTCTGTGGAGAAATGGTATGAGTTAATGAAATAATCAAAGTGTCTTGTAGTGATATCGTTATGTCTGTGGAGAAATGGTACGAGTTAATGAAGTAATCAAAATGTCTTCTAGCGATATTGTTATATCTGTAGAGAAATGGTATGAGTTAATGAAGTAATCAAAGTGTCTTGTAGTGATATCATTATGTCTGTGGAGAAATGGTATGAGTTAATGAAGTAATCAAAGTGTCTTGTAGTGATATCGTTATGTCTGTGGAGAAATGGTACGAGTAAATGAAATAATCAAAGTGTCTTGTAGTGATATCGTTATGTCTGTGGAGAAATGGTACGAGTTAATGAAATAATCAAAGTGTCTTGTAGTGATATCGTTATGTCTGTGGAGAAATGGTACGAGTTAATGAAGTAATCAAATGTCTTCTAGTGATATTGTTATATCTGTAGAGAAATGGTATGAGTTAATGAAGTAATCAAAGTGTCTTGTAGTGATATCATTATGTCTGTGGAGAAATGGTATGAGTTAATGAAGTAATCAAAGTGTCTTGTAGTGATATCGTTATGTCTGTGGAGAAATGGTATGAGTTAATGAAATAATCAAAGTGTCTTGTAGTGATATCGTTATGTCTGTGTGGAGAAATGGTACGAGTTAATGAAGTAATCAAATGTCTTCTAGCGATATTGTTATATCTGTAGAGAAATGGTATGAGTTAATGAAGTAATCAAAGTGTCTTGTAGTGATATCGTTATGTCTGTGGAGAAATGGTATGAGTTAATGAAGTAATCAAAATGTCTTCTAGCGATATTGTTATATCTGTAGAGAAATGGTATGAGTTAATGAAGTAATCAAAGTGTCTTGTAGTGATATCGTTATGTCTGTGGAGAAATGGTATGAGTTAATGAAGTAATCAAAGTGTCTTGTAGTGATATCGTTATGTCTGTGGAGAAATGGTACGAGTTAATGAAATAATCAAAGTGTCTTGTAGTGATATCGCTATGTCTGTGGAGAAATGGTACGAGTTAATGAAGTAATCAAAATATCTTCTAGCGATATTGTTATATCTGTAGAGAAATGGTATGAGTTAATGAAGTAATCAAAGTGTCTTGTAGTGATATCGTTATGTCTGTGGAGAAATGGTATGAGTTAATGAAGTAATCAAAGTGTCTTGTAGTGATATCGTTATGTCTGTGGAGAAATGGTACGAGTTAATGAAATAATCAAAGTGTCTTGTAGTGATATCGTTATGTCTGTGGAGAAATGGTACGAGTTAATGAAGTAATCAAAGTGTCTTGTAGTGATATTGTTATGTCTGTGGAGAAATGGTACGAGTTAATGAAATAATCAAAGTGTCTTGTAGTGATATCGTTATGTCTGTGGAGAAATGGTACGAGTTAATGAAGTAATCAAAATGTCTTCTAGCGATATTGTTATATCTGTAGAGAAATGGTATGAGTTAATGAATTAATCAAAATGTCTTCTAGTGATATTGTTATATCTGTAGAGAAATGGTATGAGTTAATCAATTAATGAAAATGACTTCTACTGATATTGTTATGTCTGTGGAGAAATGGTACGAGTTAATGAAGTAATCAAAGTGTCTTGAAGTGATATTGTTATGTCTGTGGAGAAATGGTACGAGTTAATGAAGTAATCAAAATGTCTTCTAGCGATATTGTTATATCTGTAGAGAAATGGTATGAGTTAATGAAATAATCAAAGTGTCTTGTAGTGATATTGTTATGTCTGTGGAGAAATGGTACGAGTTAATGAAATAATCAAAGTGTCTTGTAGTGATATCGTTATGTCTGTGGAGAAATGGTACGAGTTAATGAAGTAATCAAAATGTCTTCTAGCGATATTGTTATATCTGTAGAGAAATGGTATGAGTTAATGAAGTAATCAAAGTGTCTTGTAGTGATATCGTTATGTCTGTGGAGAAATGGTATGAGTTAATGAAGTAATCAAAGTGTCTTGTAGTGATATCGTTATGTCTGTGGAGAAATGGTACGAGTTAATGAAATAATCAAAGTGTCTTGTAGTGATATTGTTATGTCTGTGGAGAAATGGTACGAGTTAATGAAATAATCAAAGTGTCTTGTAGTGATATCGTTATGTCTGTGGAGAAATGGTACGAGTTAATGAAGTAATCAAAATGTCTTCTAGCGATATTGTTATATCTAGAGAAATGGTATGAGTTAATGAAGTAATCAAAGTGTCTTGTAGTGATATCGTTATGTCTGTGGAGAAATGGTATGAGTTAATGAAGTAATCAAAGTGTCTTGTAGTGATATCGTTATGTCTGTGGAGAAATGGTACGAGTTAATGAAATAATCAAAGTGTCTTGTAGTGATATCGTTATGTCTGTGGAGAAATGGTACGAGTTAATGAAGTAATCAAAATATCTTCTAGCGATATTGTTATATCTGTAGAGAAATGGTATGAGTTAATGAAGTAATCAAAGTGTCTTGTAGTGATATCGTTATGTCTGTGGAGAAATGGTATGAGTTAATGAAGTAATCAAAGTGTCTTGTAGTGATATCGTTATGTCTGTGGAGAAATGGTATGAGTTAATGAAATAATCAAAGTGTCTTGTAGTGATATCGTTATGTCTGTGGAGAAATGGTACGAGTTAATGAAGTAATCAAAGTGTCTTGTAGTGATATTGTTATGTCTGTGGAGAAATGGTACGAGTTAATGAAATAATCAAAGTGTCTTGTAGTGATATCGTTATGTCTGTGGAGAAATGGTATGAGTTAATGAAATAATCAAAGTGTCTTGTAGTGATATCGTTATGTCTGTGGAGAAATGGTACGAGTTAATGAAATAATCAAAGTGTCTTGTAGTGATATCGTTATATCTGTGGAGAAATGGTACGAGTTAATGAAGTAATCAAAATGTCTTCTAGCGATATTGTTATATCTGTAGAGAAATGGTATGAGTTAATGAAGTAATCAAAGTGTCTTGTAGTGATATCATTATGTCTGTGGAGAAATGGTATGAGTTAATGAAGTAATCAAAGTGTCTTGTAGTGATATCGTTATGTCTGTGGAGAAATGGTACGAGTAAATGAAATAATCAAAGTGTCTTGTAGTGATATCGTTATGTCTGTGGAGAAATGGTACGAGTTAATGAAATAATCAAAGTGTCTTGTAGTGATATCGTTATGTCTGTGGAGAAATGGTACGAGTTAATGAAGTAATCAAAATGTCTTCTAGCTGATATTGTTATATCTGTAGAAATGGTATGAGTTAATGAAGTAATCAAAGTGTCTTGTAGTGATATCATTATGTCTGTGGAGAAATGGTATGAGTTAATGAAGTAATCAAAGTGTCTTGTAGTGATATCGTTATGTCTGTGGAGAAATGGTATGAGTTAATGAAATAATCAAAGTGTCTTGTAGTGATATCGTTATGTCTGTGGAGAAATGGTATGAGTTAATGAAGTAATCAAAATGTCTTCTAGCTGATATTGTTATATCTGTAGAGAAATGGTATGAGTTAATGAAGTAATCAAAGTGTCTTCTAGTGATATCGTTATGTCTGTGGAGAAATGGTATGAGTTAATGAAGTAATCAAAATGTCTTCTAGCGATATTGTTATATCTGTAGAGAAATGGTATGAGTTAATGAAGTAATCAAAGTGTCTTGTAGTGATATCGTTATGTCTGTGGAGAAATGGTATGAGTTAATGAAGTAATCAAAGTGTCTTGTAGTGATATCGTTATGTCTGTGGAGAAATGGTACGAGTTAATGAAATAATCAAAGGTCTTGTAGTGATATCGCTATGTCTGTGGAGAAATGGTACGAGTTAATGAAGTAATCAAAATATCTTCTAGCGATATTGTTATATCTGTAGAGAAATGGTATGAGTTAATGAAGTAATCAAAGTGTCTTGTAGTGATATCGTTATGTCTGTGGAGAAATGGTATGAGTTAATGAAGTAATCAAAGTGTCTTCTAGTGATATCGTTATGTCTGTGGAGAAATGGTACGAGTTAATGAAATAATCAAAATGTCTTGTAGTGATATCGTTATGTCTGTGGAGAAATGGTATGAGTTAATGAAGTAATCAAAGTGTCTTGTAGTGATATTGTTATGTCTGTGGAGAAATGGTACGAGTTAATGAAATAATCAAAGTGTCTTGTAGTGATATCGTTATGTCTGTGGAGAAATGGTACGAGTTAATGAAGTAATCAAAATGTCTTCTAGCGATATTGTTATATCTGTAGAGAAATGGTACGAGTTAATGAATTAATCAAAATGTCTTCCAGTGATATTGTTATATCTGTAGAGAAATGGTATGAGTTAATCAATTAATGAAAATGACTTCTACTGATATTGTTATGTCTGTGGAGAAATGGTACGAGTTAATGAAGTAATCAAAGTGTCTTGAAGTGATATTGTTATGTCTGTGGAGAAATGGTACGAGTTAATGAAGTAATCAAAATGTCTTCTAGCGATATTGTTATATCTGTAGAGAAATGGTATGAGTTAATGAAATAATCAAAGTGTCTTGTAGTGATATTGTTATGTCTGTGGAGAAATGGTACGAGTTAATGAAATAATCAAAGTGTCTTCTAGTGATATCGTTATGTCTGTGGAGAAATGGTACGAGTTAATGAAGTAATCAAATGTCTTCTAGCGATATTGTTATATCTGTAGAGAAATGGTATGAGTTAATGAAGTAATCAAAGTGTCTTCTAGTGATATCGTTATGTCTGTGGAGAAATGGTATGAGTTAATGAAGTAATCAAAGTGTCTTCTAGTGATATTGTTATGTCTGTGGAGAAATGGTACGAGTTAATGAAATAATCAAAGTGTCTTGTAGTGATATTGTTATATCTGTGGAGAAATGGTATGAGTTAATGAAATAATCAAAGTGTCTGTAGTGATATCGTTATATCTGTGGAGAAATGGTATGAGTTAATGAAGTAATCAAAATGTCTTCTAGCGATATTGTTATATCTGTAGAGAAATGGTATGAGTTAATGAAGTAATCAAAGTGTCTTCTAGTGATATCGTTATATCTGTGGAGAAATGGTATGAGTTAATGAAGTAATCAAAGTGTCTTGTAGTGATATTGTTATGTCTGTGGAGAAATGGTACGAGTTAATGAAATAATCAAAATGTCTTCTAGTGATATTGTTATATCTGTGGAGAAATGGTACGAGTTAATGAAGTAATCAAAATGTCTTCTAGCGATATTGTTATATCTGTAGAGAAATGGTACGAGTTAATGAATTAATCAAAATGTCTTCTAGTGATATTGTTATATCTGTAGAGAAACGGTACGAGTTAATGAATTAATGAAAATGACTTCTACTGATATTGTTATGTCTGTGGAGAAATGGTATGAGTTAATGAAGTAATCAAAGTGTCTTGAAGTGATATTGTTATGTCTGTGGAGAAATGGTACGAGTTAATGAAGTAATCAAAATGTCTTCTAGCGATATTGTTATATCTGTAGAGAAATGGTATGAGTTAATGAATTAATCAAAGTGTCTTGTAGTGATATCGTTATGTTCAGAGAAATGGTACGAGTTAATGAAGTAATCAAAGTGTCTTGTAGTGATATTGTTATGTCTGTGGAGAAATGGTACGAGTTAATGAATTAATCAAAGTGTCTTGTAGTGATATTGTTATGTCTGTGGAGAAATGGTATGAGTTAATGAAGTAATCAAAATGTCTTCTAGCTGATATTGTTATATCTGTAGAGAAATGGTATGAGTTAATGAAGTAATTAAAGTGTCTTGTAGTGATATCGTTATGTCTGTGGAGAAATGGTACGAGTTAATGAAATAATCAAAGTGTCTTGTAGTGATATCGTTATGTCTGTGGAGAAATGGATGAGTTAACAAATTAATGAAAATGACTTCTATACTGATATTGTTATGTCTGTGGAGAAATGGTACGAGATAATGAAATAATCAAAGTGTCTTGTAGTGGTATCATTATGTCTGTGGAGAAATGGTATGAGTTAATGAAGTAATCAAAGTGTCTTGTAGTGATATCGTTATGTCTGTGGAGAAATGGTATGAGTAAATGAAATAATCAAAGTGTCTTGTAGTGATATCGTTATGTCTGTGGAGAAATGGTACGAGTTAATGAAATAATCAAAGTGTCTTGTAGTGATATCGTTATGTCTGTGGAGAAATGGTACGAGTTAATGAAGTAATCAAAATGTCTTCTAGCGATATTGTTATATCTGTAGAGAAATGGTATGAGTTAATGAAGTAATCAAAGTGTCTTGTAGTGATATCGTTATGTCTGTGGAGAAATGGTATGAGTTAATGAAGTAATCAAAATGTCTTCTAGCGATATTGTTATATCTGTAGAGAAATGGTATGAGTTAATGAAGTAATCAAAGTGTCTTGTAGTGATATCGTTATGTCTGTGGAGAAATGGTATGAGTTAATGAAGTAATCAAAGTGTCTTGTAGTGATATCGTTATGTCTGTGGAGAAATGGTACGAGTTAATGAAATAATCAAAGTGTCTTCTAGTGATATTGCTATGTCTGTGGAGAAATGGTACGAGTTAATGAAGTAATCAAAATATCTTCTAGTGATATTGTTATATCTGTGGAGAAATGGTATGAGTTAATGAAGTAATCAAAGTGTCTTGTAGTGATATCGTTATATCTGGAGAAATGGTATGAGTTAATGAAGTAATCAAAGTGTCTTGTAGTGATATCGTTATGTCTGTGGAGAAATGGTACGAGTTAATGAAATAATCAAAGTGTCTTGTAGTGATATCGTTATGTCTGTGGAGAAATGGTACGAGTTAATGAAGTAATCAAAGTGTCTTGTAGTGATATCGTTATGTCTGTGGAGAAATGGTACGAGTTAATGAATTAATCAAAATGTCTTCTAGCGATATTGTTATATCTGTAGAGAAATGGTACGAGTTAATGAATTAATCAAAATGTCTTCTAGTGATATTGTTATATCTGTAGAGAAATGGTATGAGTTAATCAATTAATGAAAATGACTTCTACTGATATTGTTATGTCTGTGGAGAAATGGTACGAGTTAATGAAGTAATCAAAGTGTCTTGAAGTGATATTGTTATGTCTGTGGAGAAATGGTATGAGTTAATGAAGTAATCAAAATGTCTTCTAGCGATATTGTTATATCTGTAGAGAAATGGTATGAGTTAATGAAATAATCAAAGTGTCTTGTAGTGATATTGTTATGTCTGTGGAGAAATGGTATGAGTTAATGAAATAATCAAAGTGTCTTGTAGTGATATCGTTATGTCTGTGGAGAAATGGTATGAGTTAATGAAGTAATCAAATGTCTTCTAGCTGATATTGTTATATCTGTAGAGAAATGGTATGAGTTAATGAAGTAATCAAAGTGTCTTGTAGTGATATCGTTATGTCTGTGGAGAAATGGTATGAGTTAATGAAGTAATCAAAGTGTCTTGTAGTGATATCGTTATGTCTGTGGAGAAATGGTACGAGTTAATGAAATAATCAAAGTGTCTTGTAGTGATATTGTTATGTCTGTGGAGAAATGGTACGAGTTAATGAAATAATCAAAGTGTCTTGTAGTGATATCGTTATGTCTGTGGAGAAATGGTATGAGTTAATGAAGTAATCAAAATGTCTTCTAGCGATATTGTTATATCTGTAGAGAAATGGTATGAGTTAATGAAGTAATCAAAGTGTCTTGTAGTGATATCGTTATGTCTGTGGAGAAATGGTATGATAATGAAGTAATCAAAGTGTCTTGTAGTGATATCGTTATGTCTGTGGAGAAATGGTACGAGTTAATGAAATAATCAAAGTGTCTTGTAGTGATATCGTTATGTCTGTGGAGAAATGGTACGAGTTAATGAAGTAATCAAAATATCTTCTAGCGATATTGTTATATCTGCAGAGAAATGGTATGAGTTAATGAAGTAATCAAAGTGTCTTCTAGTGATATTGTTATGTCTGTGGAGAAATGGTATGAGTTAATGAAGTAATCAGTGTCTTGTAGTGATTTCGTTATGTCTGTGGAGAAATGGTACGAGTTAATGAAATAATCAAAGTGTCTTCTAGTGATATCGTTATGTCTGTGGAGAAATGGTACGAGTTAATGAAGTAATCAAAGTGTCTTGTAGTGATATTGTTATGTCTGTGGAGAAATGGTATGAGTTAATGAAATAATCAAAGTGTCTTGTAGTGATATCGTTATGTCTGTGGAGAAATGGTATGAGTTAATGAAATAATCAAAGTGTCTTGTAGTGATATCGTTATGTCTGTGGAGAAATGGTACGAGTTAATGAAATAATCAAAGTGTCTTGTAGTGATATCGTTATGTCTGTGGAGAAATGGTATGAGTTAATGAAGTAATCAAAATGTCTTCTAGTGATATTGTTATATCTGTAGGAGAAATGGTATGAGTTAATGAAGTAATCAAAGTGTCTGTCTTGTAGTGATATCATTATGTCTGTGGAGAAATGGTATGAGTTAATGAAGTAATCAAAGTGTCTTCTAGTGATACTTATGTCTGTGGAGAAATGGTATGAGTTAATGAAATAATCAAAGTGTCTTGTAGTGATATTGTTATGTCTGTGGAGAAAAATGGTACGAGTTAATGAAATAATCAAAGTGTCTTTGTAGTGATATCGTTATGTCTGTGGAGAAATGGTACGAGTTAATGAAGTAATCAAAATGTCTTCTAGCGATATTGTTATATCTGTAGAGAAATGGTATGAGTTAATGAAGTAATCAAAGTGTCTTGTAGTGATATCATTATGTCTGTGGAGAAATGGTATGAGTTAATGAAGTAATCAAAGTGTCTTGTAGTGATATTGTTATATCTGTGGAGAAATGGTATGAGTTAATGAAATAATCAAAATGTCTTCTAGTGATATCGTTATGTCTGTGGAGAAATGGTACGAGTTAATGAAGTAATCAAAATGACTTCTGCTGATATTGTTATATCTGTGGAGAAATGGTATGAGTTAATGAAGTAATCAAAGTGTCTTGTAGTGATATCGTTATGTCTGTGGAGAAATGGTATGAGTTAATGAAGTAATCAAATGTCTTCTAGCGATATTGTTATATCTGTAGAGAAATGGTATGAGTTAATGAAGTAATCAAAGTGTCTTGTAGTGATATCGTTATGTCTGTGGAGAAATGGTATGAGTTAATGAAGTAATCAAAGTGTCTTGTAGTGATATTGTTATGTCTGTGGAGAAATGGTACGAGTTAATGAAATAATCAAAGTGTCTTGTAGTGATATCGTTATGTCTGTGGAGAAATGGTACGAGTTAATGAAGTAATCAAAATGTCTTCTAGCGATATTGTTATATCTGTAGAGAAATGGTATGAGTTAATGAAGTAATCAAAGTGTCTTGTAGTGATATCGTTATGTCTGTGGAGAAATGGTATGAGTTAATGAAGTAATCAAAATTCTTGTAGTGATATCGTTATGTCTGTGGAGAAATGGTACGAGTTAATGAAATAATCAAAGTGTCTTGTAGTGATATTGTTATGTCTGTGGAGAAATGGTACGAGTTAATGAAGTAATCAAAGTGTCTTGTAGTGATATTGTTATATCTGTGGAGAAATGGTACGAGTTAATGAAATAATCAAAGTGTCTTGTAGTGATATCGTTATGTCTGTGGAGAAATGGTACGAGTTAATGAAGTAATCAAAATGTCTTCTAGATATTGTTATATCTGTAGAGAAATGGCACGAGTTAATGAATTAATCAAAATGTCTTCCAGTGATATTGTTATATCTGTGGAGAAATGGTATGAGTTAATGAATTAATGAAATGACTTCTACTGATATTGTTATGTCTGTGGAGAAATGGTACGAGTTAATGAAGTAATCAAAGTGTCTTGAAGTGATATTGTTATGTCTGTGGAGAAATGGTATGAGTTAATGAAGTAATCAAAATGTCTTCTAAATGATATTGTTATATCTGTAGAGAAATGGTATGAGTTAATGAAATAATCAAAGTGACTTGTAGTGATATTGTTATGTCTGTGGAGAAATGGATGAGTTAATGAAATAATCAAAGTGTCTTGTAGTGATATCTGTTATGTCTGTGGAGAAATGGTATGAGTTAATGAAGTAATCAAAATGTCTTCTAGTGATATTGTTATATCTGTGGAGAAATGGTATGAGTTAATGAAGTAATCAAAGTGTCTTCTAGTGATATTGTTATATCTGTGGAGAAATGGTATGAGTTAATGAAGTAATCAAAGTGTCTTCTAGTGATATCGTTATGTCTGTGGAGAAATGGCACGAGTTAATGAAATAATCAAAGTGTCTTGTAGTGATATTGTTATATCTGTGGAGAAATGGTATGAGTTAATGAATTAATCAAAATGTCTTCTAGTGATATTGTTATGTCTGTGGAGAAATGGTACGAGTTAATGAAGTAATCAAAATGTCTTCTAGCGATATTGTTATATCTGTGGAGAAATGGTATGAGTTAATGAATTAATCAAAATGTCTTCTACTGATATTGTTATATCTGTGGAGAAATGGTATGAGTTAATGAAGTAATCAAAATGTCTTCTAGTGATATTGTTATATCTGTGGAGAAATGGTACGAGTTAATGAATTAATCAAAGTGTCTTCTAGTGATATCGTTATGTCTGTAAGAAATGGTACGAGTTAATGAAGTAATCAAATGTCTTCTAGCGATATTGTTATATCTAGAGAAATGGTATGAGTTAATGAATTAATCAAAATGTCTTCTAGTGATATTGTTATATCTGTGGAGAAATGGTATGAGTTAATGAATTAATGAAAATGACTTCTACTGATATTGTTATGTCTGTGGAGAAATGGTATGAGCACGAATTAATCAAATGTCTTCTACTGATATTGTTATGTCTGTGGAGAAATGGTACGAGTTAATGAAGTAATCAAAAATGTCTTCTAGTGATATTGTTATATCTGTAGAGAAATGGTATGAGTTAATGAATTAATCAAAATGTCTTCTAGTGATATTGTTATATCTGTGGAGAAATGGTGTCGAGTTAATGAAGTAATCAAAATGACTTCTAGTGATATTGTTATGTCTGTGGAGAAATGGTACGAGTTAATGAAATAATGAAAATGACTTCTAGTGATATTGTTATATCTGTGGAGAAATGGTATGAGTTAATGAAGTAATCAAAATGTCTTCTAGTGATATTATTGTTATATGTGTAGAGAAATTTAGGATGAGTTAGTGAAGTAATGAAAGTGTCTTGTAGTGATATCGTTATGTCTGTGGAGAAATGGTACGAGTTAATGAAGTAATCAAAGTGTCTTCTAGTGGATATTGTTATATCTGTGGAGAAATGGTATGAGTTAATGAATTAACGAAAATGACTTCTACTGTGATATTGTTATGTCTGTGGAGAAATGGTATGAGTTAATGAAATAATCAAAATGTCTTCTAGTGATATTGTTATGTCTGTGGAGAAATGGTATGAGTTAATGAAGCAATCAAAGTGTCTTCTAGTGATATCGTTATATCTGTGGAGAAATGGTATGAGTTAATGAATTAATCAAAATGTCTTCTAGTGATATTGTTATATCTGTGGAGAAATGGTACGAGTTAATGAAATAATCAAAATGTCTTCTAGTGATATTGTTATATCTGTGGAGAAATGGTACGAGTTAATGAAGTAATCAAAATGTCTTCTAGCGATATTGTTATATCTGTAGAGAAATGGTATGAGTTAATGAAGTAATCAAAGTGTCTTCTAGTGATATTGTTATATCTGTGGAGAAATGGTATGAGTTAATGAAGTAATCAAAATGTCTTCTAGTGATATTGTTATATCTGTGGAGAAATGGTATGAGTTAATGAATTAATCAAAATGTCTTCTACTGATATTGTTATATCTGTGGAGAAATGGTATGAGTTAATGAATTAATCAAAGTGTCTTCTAGTGATATTGTTATATCTGTGGAGAAATGGTATGAGTTAATGAAATAATCAAAGTATACTTAAGTGATATCAGCTAAGGTCTGTGAAGGTTGTGTCGCAATGAGTCTAATTAATCAAAACATTTCCAGTGATATTGTTATATCTGTGGAGAAATGGTATGAGTTAATGAATTAATCAAAATGACTTCTAGTGATATTGTTATATCTGTGGAGAAATGGTATGAGTTAATGAATTAATCAAAGTGTCTTCTAGTGATATTGTTATATCTGTGGAGAAATGGTATGAGTTAACGAAATAATCAAAATGTCTTCTAGTGATATTGTTATATCTGTGGAGAAATGGTATGAGTTAATGAAGTAATCAAATGTCTTGCAGTGATATCGTTATATCTGTGGAGAAATGGATGAGTTAATGAATTAATCAAAATGACTTCTAGTGATATTGTTATATCTGTAGAGAAATGGTATGAGTTAATGAATTAATCAAAATGTCTTCTAGTGATATTGTTATATCTAGAGAAATGGTATGAGTTAATGAATTAATGAAAATGACTTCTACTGATATTGTTATATCTGTGGAGAAATGGATGAGTTAATGAATTAATCAAAATGTCTTCTAGTGATATTGTTATATCTGTGGAGAAATGGTACGAGTTAATGAAGTAATCAAAATGTCTTCTAGTGATATTGTTATATCTGTAGAGAAATGGTATGAGTTAATGAATTAATCAAAGTGTCTTCTACTGATATTGTTATAGTCTGTGGAGAAATGGTATGAGTTAATGAAAATAATCAATGTCTTCTAGTGATATTGTTATATCTGTGGAGAAATGGTACGAGTTAATGAAGTAATCAAAATGACTTCTAGTGATATTGTTATATCTGAAAGAAGAAATGGCGATATCCTAGTTAATCAGTGTCCCGATATTATTATGTCTGTGAGAAATGGTATGAGTTAATGAAGTAATCAAATGTCTTCTAGTGATATTGTTATATCTGTGGGAGAAATGGTATGAGTTAATGAATTAATCAAAATGACTTCTAGTGATATTGTTATGTCTGTGGAGAAATGGTATGAGTTAATGAAATAATCAAAGTGTCTTCTAGTGATATCGTTATATCTGTGGAGAAATGGTATGAGTTAATGAAGTAATCAAAATGTCTTCTAGTGATATTGTTATATCTGTAGAGAAATGGTATGAGTTAATGAAGTAATCAAAGTGTCTTGTAGATATCGTTATGTTGTGGAGAAATGGTATGAGTTAATGAATTAATCAAAATGACTTTGTGATATTGTTATGTCTGTGGAGAAATGGTATGAGTTAATGAATTAATCAAAATGTCTTCTACTGATATTGTTATATCTGTGGAGAAATGGTACGAGTTAATGAAGTAATCAAATGTCTTCTAGTGATATTGTTATATCTGTGGAGAAATGGTATGAGTTAATGAATTAATGAAAATGACTTCTACTGATATTGTTATATCTGTAGAGAAATGGTACGAGTTAATGAAGTAATCAAAATGTCTTCTAGCGATATTGTTATATCTGTAGAGAAATGGTATGAGTTAATGAAATAATGAAATGACTTCTACTGATATTGTTATATCTGTGGAGAAATGGTACGAGTTAATGAAGTAATCAAAATGTCTTCTACTGATATTGTTATGTCTAGAGAAATGGTATGAGTTAATGAATTAATCAAAATGTCTTCTAGTGATATCGTTATGTCTGTGGAGAAATGGTATGAGTTAATGAATTAATCAAAATGACTTCTAGTGATATTGTTATATCTGCAGAGAAAATGGTATGAGTTAATGAATTAATGAAAGTGACTTGTAGTGATATTGTTATGTTGTGGAGAAATGGTACGAGTTAATGAAGTAATCAAAGTGACTTCTAGTGATATTGTTATGTCTGTGGAGAAATGGTATGAGTTAATGAATTAATCAAAATGTCTTCTAGTGATATCGTTATATCTGCAGAGAAATGGTATGAGTTAATGAAATAATCAAAATGTCTTGTAGTGATATTGTTATATCTGTGGAGAAATGGATGAGTTAATGAATTAATCAAAATGACTTCTAGCGATATTGTTATATCTGTAGAGAAATGGTATGAGTTAATGAAGTAATCAAAGTGTCTTCTAGTGATATCGTTATGTCTGTGGAGAAATGGTATGAGTTAATGAATTAATCAAAATGTCTTCTACTGATATCGTTATATCTGTGGAGAAATGGTATGAGTAAAATGAAATAATCAAAATGTCTTCTAGTGATATTGTTATATCTGTGGAGAAATGGTACGAGTTAATGAATTAATCAAAATGTCTTCTAGTGATATTGTTATATCTGTGGAGAAATGGTATGAGTTAATGAATTAATCAAAATGACTTGTAGTGATATTGTTATGTCTGTGGAGAAATGGTATGAGTTAATGAATTAATCAAAATGTCTTCTAGTGATATTGTTATGTCTGTGGAGAAATGGTATGAGTTAATGAAATAATCAAAATGTCTTCTAGTGATATCGTTATATCTGTGGAGAAATGGTATGAGTTAATGAAGTAATCAAATGTCTTCTACTGATATTGTTATATCTGTAGAGAAATGGTAATGAGTTAATGAATTAATCAAAGTGACTTGTAGTGATATTGTTATATCTGTGGAGAAATGGTATGAGTTAATGAAGTAATCAAAATGTCTTCTAGCGATATTGTTATATCTGTAGAGAAATGGTATGAGTTAATGAATTAATCAAAGTGTCTTCTAGTGATATTGTTATATCTGTGGAGAAATGGTATGAGTTAATGAATTAATCAAAGTGTCTTGCAGTGATATTGTTATATCTGTGGAGAAATGGTACGAGTTAATGAAATAATCAAAATGACTTCTACTGATATTGTTATGTCTGTGGAGAAATGGTATGAGTTAATGAAGTAATCAAAAATATCTTCTAGCTGATATTGTTATATCTGTAGAGAAATGGTATGAGTTAATGAAGTAATCAAAATGACTTCTACTGATATTGTTATATCTGTGGAGAAATGGTATGAGTTAATGAAGTAATCAAAGTGTCTTCTAGTGATATTGTTATATCTGTGGAGAAATGGTATGAGTTAATGAATTAATCAAAGTGTCTTCTACTGATATTGTTATATCTGTGGAGAAATGGTATGAGTTAATGAATTAATCAAAATGTCTTCTAGTGATATTGTTATATCTGTGGAGAAATGGTATGAGTTAATGAAGTAATCAAAATGTCTTCTAGTGATATTGTTATATCTGTGGAGAAATGGTATGAGTTAATGAATTAATCAAAATGTCTTCTAGTGATATTGTTATGTCTGTGGAGAAATGGTACGAGTTAATGAAATAATCAAAGTGTCTTCTAGTGATATCGTTATATCTGTGGAGAAATGGTATGAGTTAATGAATTAATCAAAATGTCTTCTAGTGATATTGTTATATCTGTGGAGAAATGGTATGAGTTAATGAAGTAATCAAATGACTTCTAGTGATATTGTTATATCTGTGGAGAAATGGTATGAGTTAATGAAGTAATCAAAGTGTCTTCTAGTGATATTGTTATATCTGTGGAGAAATGGTATGAGTTAATGAATTAATCAAAATGTCTTCTAGTGATATTGTTATATCTGTGGAGAAATGGTATGAGTTAGTGAAGTAATCAAAATGTCTTCTAGTGATATTGTTATATCTGTGGAGAAATGGTATGAGTTAATGAAGTAATCAAAATGTCTTCTAGTGATATTGTTATATCTGTGGAGAAATGGTATGAGTTAATGAAGTAATCAAAGTGTCTTCTAGTGATATCGTTATATCTGTGGAGAAATGGATGAGTTAATGAATTAATCAAAATGTCTTCTACTGATATTGTTATGTCTGTGGAGAAATGGTACGAGTTAATGAAGTAATCAAATGTCTTCTAGTGATATTGTTATATCTGTAGAGAAATGGTATGAGTTAATGAATTAATCAAAATGTCTTCTAGTGATATTGTTATATCTGTGGAGAAATGGTATGAGTTAATGAAGTAATCAAATGTCTTCTAGTGATATTGTTATATCTGTAGAGAAATGGTATGAGTTAATGAAGTAATCAAAGTGTCTTCTAGTGATATTGTTATATCTGTGGAGAAATGGTATGAGTTAATGAATTAATCAAAGTGACTTCTAGTGATATTGTTATATCTGTGGAGAAATGGTATGAGTTAATGAAATAATCAAAATGACTTCTAGTGATATTGTTATGTTCAGGAGAAATGGTACGAGTTAATGAAGTAATCAAAATGTCTTCTAGCGATATTGTTATATCTGTAGAGAAATGGTATGAGTTAATGAAGTAATCAAAGTGTCTTCTAGTGATATTGTTATATCTGTGGAGAAATGGAATGAGTTAATGAATTAATCAAAATGACTTTGTACTGATATTGTTATATCTGTGGAGAAATGGTATGAGTTAATGAAATAATCATGTCTTCTGTGATATTGTTATATCTGTGGAGAAATGGTATGAGTTAATGAATTAATCAAAATGTCTTCTAGTGATATTGTTATATCTGCAGAGAAATGGTACGAGTTAATGAAGTAATCAAAATGTCTTCTACTGATATTGTTATATCTGTAGAGAAATGGTATGAGTTAATGAAATAATCAAAGTGTCTTGTAGTGATATCGTTATGTCTGTGGAGAAATGAACATGAGTTAATGAAGTAATCAAAGTACTGTTCTAGTGATATTGTTATGTCTGTGGAGTGAAATGGTATGAGTTAATGAATTAATGAAAATGTCTTCTAGTGATATTGTTATATCTGTGGAGAAATGGTACGAGTTAATGAAGCAATCAAAATGTCTTCTAGTGATATTGTTATATCTGTGGAGAAATGGTATGAGTTAATGAATTAATCAAAATGACTTCTAGTGATATTGTTATATCTGTGGAGAAATGGTATGAGTTAATGAATTAATCAAAGTGTCTTCTACTGATATCGTTATATCTGTGGAGAAATGGAATGAGTTAATGAATTAATCAAAATGTTCTACTGATATTGTTATGTCTGTGGAGAAATGGTACGAGTTAATGAAGTAATCAAAATGTCTTCTAGTGATATTGTTATATCTGTAGAGAAATGGTATGAGTTAATGAATTAATCAAAGTGTCTTCTACTGATATTGTTATGTCTGTGGAGAAATGGTATGAGTTAATGAAGTAATCAAATGACTTCTACTGATATTGTTATATCTGCAGAGAAATGGTATGAGTTAATGAATTAATCAAAGTGTCTTCTAGTGATATTGTTATATCTGTGGAGAAATGGTATGAGTTAATGAAGCAATCAAAATGTCTTCAGTGATATTGTTATATCTGTGGAGAAATGGATGAGTTAATGAATTAATCAAAATGACTTCTAGTGATATTGTTATATCTGTGGAGAAATGGTACGAGTTAATGAAGTAATCAAAATGTCTTCTAGCGATATTGTTATATCTGTAGAGAAATGGTATGAGTTAATGAAGTAATCAAAAGTTCAGTGATATTGTTATATCTGTGGAGAAATGGTATGAGTTAATGAAATAATCAAAATGTCTTCTAGTGATATTGTTATATCTGTGGAGAAATGGTACGAGTTAATGAATTAATCAAAATGTCTTCTAGTGATATTGTTATGTCTGTGGAGAAATGGTATGAGTTAATGAATTAATCAAAATGTCTTCTAGCGATATTGTTATATCTGTAGAGAAATGGTATGAGTTAATGAATTAATCAAAATGTCTTCTAGTGATATTGTTATATCTGTGGAGAAATGGTATGAGTTAATGAATTAATGAAAATGACTTCTACTGATATTGTTATATCTGGGAGAAATGGTACGAGTTAATGAAGTAATCAAAATGTCTTCTAGTGATATTGTTATATCTGTGGAGAAATGGTATGAGTTAATGAATTAATCAAATGTCTTCTACTGATATTGTTATATCTGTAGAGAAATGGTATGAGTTAATGAAATAATCAAAGTGTCTTCTAGTGATATTGTTATATCTGTGGAGAAATGGTATGAGTTAATGAATTAATCAAAGTGTCTTCTACTGATATCGTTATATCTGTGGAGAAATGGTACGAGTTAATGAAGTAATCAAATGTCTTCTACGATATTGTTATATCTGCAGAGAAATGGATGAGTTAATGAAGTAATCAAAATGTCTTCTACTGATATTGTTATATCTGTAGAGAGAAATGGTATGAGTTAATGAATTAATCAAAATGTCTTCTAGTGATATTGTTATGTCTGTGGAGAAATGGTACGAGTTAATGAATTAATCAAAATGTCTTCTAGTGATATTGTTATATCTGTGGAGAAATGGTATGAGTTAATGAAGTAATCAAATGTCTTCTAGTGATATTGTTATATCTGTGGAGAAATGGTATGAGTTAATGAATTAATGAAAGTGACTTGTAGTGATGTTGCAATTCAGGAGAAATGGTATGAGTTAATGAAGTAATCAAAGTGTCTTCTAGTGATATTGTTATATCTGTGGAGAAATGGTACGAGTTAATGAATTAATCAAAATGTCTTCTAGTGATATTGTTATATCTGTGGAGAAATGGTATGAGTTAATGAATTAATCAAAATGACTTCTAGTGATATTGTTATATCTGTGGAGAAATGGTACGAGTTAATGAAGTTAATCAAAATGTCTTCTAGTGATATTGTTATATCTGTAGAGAAATGGTATGAGTTAATGAAGTAATCTAAAATGTCTTCTACTGATATCGTTATATCTGTGGAGAAATGGTATGAGTTAATGAATTAATCAAAGTGACTTGTAGTGATATTGTTATATCTGTGGAGAAATGGATGAGTTAATGAATTAATCAAAATGTCTTTACTGATATTGTTATATCTGTGGAGAAATGGTACGAGTTAATGAAGTAATCAAATGTCTTCTAGTGATATTGTTATATCTGTGGAGAAATGGTATGAGTTAATGAATTAATCAAAATGTCTTCTAGTGATATTGTTATATCTGTGGAGAAACGGTATGAGTTAATCAATTAATGAAAATGACTTCTACTGATATTGTTATGTCTGTGGAGAAATGGTATGAGTTAATGAATAACAATCAAAATGTCTTCTAGTGATATTGTTATATCTGTGGAGAAATGGTACGAGTTAATGAAGTAATCAGAATGTCTTCTAGCGATATTGTTATATCTGTGGAGAAATGGTATGAGTTAATGAATTAATCAAAATGTCTTCTAGTGATATTGTTATATCTGTGGAGAAATGGTACGAGTTAATGGAAGTAATCAAAATGTCTTCTAGTGATATTGTTATATCTGTGGAGAAATGGTATGAGTTAATGAAATAATCAAAGTGTCTTCTAGTGATATTGTTATGTCTGTGGAGAAATGGCATGAGTTAATGAATTAATCAAATGTCTTCTACTGATATTGTTATATCTGTAGAGAAATGGTATGAGTTAGTGAAGTAATCAAAGTGTCTTCTAGTGATATTGTTATGTCTGTGGAGAAATGGTATGAGTTAATGAATTAATCAAAGTGTCTTGTACTGATATCGTTATGTCTGTGGAGAAATGGTATGAGTTAATGAATTAATCAAAATGTCTTCTAGTGATATTGTTATATCTGTAGAGAAATGGTATGAGTTAATGAAATAATCAAAATGTCTTCTAGTGATATTGTTATGTCTGTGGAGAAATGGTACGAGTTAATGAAGTAATCAAAATGTCTTCTAGTGATATTGTTATATCTGTAGAGAAATGGTATGAGTTAATGAATTAATCAAAATGTCTTAGTGATATTGTTATATCTGTGGAGAAATGGTATGAGTTAATGAAGTAATCAAAGTGTCTTCTAGTGATATTGTTATGTCTGTGGAGAAATGGTATGAGTTAATGAAGTAATCAAAATGTCTTCTAGTGATATCGTTATATCTGTGGAGAAATGGTATGAGTTAATGAATTAATCAAAATGACTTCTACTGATATTGTTATATCTGTGGAGAAATGGTATGAGTTAATGAAGTAATCAAAATGACTTCTAGTGATATCGTTATGTCTGTGGAGAAATTGGTATGAGTTAATGAAGTAATCAAAATGTCTTCTGTGATATTGCTATATCTGTGGAGAAATGGTATGAGTTAATGAAGTAATCAAAATGTCTTCTAGTGATATCGTTATATCTGTGGAGAAATGGTATGAGTTAATGAAATAATCAAAGTGTCTTCTACTGATATTGTTATATCTGTGGAGAAATGGTACGAGTTAATGAAGTAATCAAAGTGTCTGTAGTGATATTGTTATATCTGTGGAGAAATGGATGAGTTAATGAATTAATCAAAATGTCTTCTAGTGATATTGTTATATCTGTGGAGAAATGGTACGAGTTAATGAATTAATCAAAATGTCTTCTAGTGATATCGTTATATCTGTGGGAGAAATGGTATGAGTTAATGAAATAATCAGTGTCTTGTGCGATATCGTTATATCTGTGGAGAAATGGATGAGTTAATGAATTAATCAAAATGTCTTCTAGTGATATTGTTATGTCTGCAGAGAAATGGTATGAGTTAATGAAGTAATCAAAATGTCTTCTAGTGATATTGTTATATCTGTGGAGAAATGGTATGAGTTAATGAATTAATCAAATGTCTTCTAGTGATATTGTTATGTCTGTGGAGAAATGGTACGAGTTAATGAAATAATCAAAGTGTCTTCTAGTGATATTGTTATATCTGTGGAGAAATGGTATGAGTTAATGAAGTAATCAAAATGTCTTGTAGATATTGTTATATCTGTGGAGAAATGGTATGAGTTAATGAATTAATCAAAATGACTTGTAGTGATATTGTTATATCTGTGGAGAAATGGTATGAGTTAATGAATTAATCAAAATGTCTTCTAGTGATATTGTTATATCTGTAGAGAAATGGTATGAGTTAATGAAGTAATTAAAGTGTCTTCTAGTGATATCGTTATGTCTTGTGGAGAAATGGTATGAGTTAATGAATTAATCAGAAATGACTTCTACTGATATTGTTATATCTGCAGAGAAATGGTATGAGTTAATGAAGTAATCAAAGTGTCTTCTAGTGATATCGTTATATCTGTGGAGAAATGGCATGAGTTAATGAATTAATGAAAATGACTTCTACTGATATTGTTATGTCTGTGGAGAAATGGTATGAGTTAATGAAGTAATCAAAATGACTTCTACTGATATTGTTATCTGTGGAGAAATGGTATGAGTTAATGAAGTAATCAAAGTGTCTTGTAGTGATATTGTTATATCTGTGGAGAAATGGTATGAGTTAATGAAATAATCAAAGTGTCTTGTAGTGATATTGTTATATCTGTGGAGAAATGGTATGAGTTAATGAATTAATCAAAATGTCTTCTAGCGATATTGTTATATCTGTAGAGAGAAATGGTATGAGTTAATGAAGTAATCAAAGTGTCTTCTAGTGATATTGTTATGTCTGTGGAGAAATGGTATGAGTTAATGAATTAATCAAAATGTCTTCTACTGATATTGTTATATCTGCAGAGAAATGGTATGAGTTAATGAAGTAATCAAAGTGACTTCTAGTGATATCGTTATATCTGTGGAGAAATGGTATGAGTTAATGAATTAATCAAAGTGTCTTCTAGTGATATTGTTATATCTGTGGAGAAATGGTACGAGTTAATGAAGTAATCAAAATGTCTTCTAGTGATATTGTTATGTCTGTGGAGAAATGGTATGAGTTAATGAATTAATCAGAAAATATCTTCTAGCGATATTGTTATATCTGTAGAGAAATGGTATGAGTTAATGAAGTAATCAAAATGTCTTCTAGTGATATTGTTATGTCTGTGGAGAAATGGTATGAGTTAATGAAGTAATCAAAGTGTCTTCTAGTGATATTGTTATGTCTGTGGAGAAATGGTACGAGTTAATGAAATAATCAAATGTCTTCTAGTGATATTGTTATGTCTGTGGAGAAATGGTATGAGTTAATGAATTAATCAAAATGTCTTCTAGCGATATTGTTATATCTGCAGAGAAATGGTACGAGTTAATGAATTAATCAAAATGTCTTCTAGTGATATTGTTATATCTGTAGAGAAATGGTATGAGTTAATGAATTAATGAAAATGACTTCTACTGATATTGTTATATCTGCAGAGAAATGGTATGAGTTAATGAATTAATCAGTGTCTTCTAGTGATATTGTTATATCTGTGGGAGAAATGGTATGAGTTAATGAAGTAATCAAAATGTCTTCTACTGATATTGTTATATCTGCAGAGAAATGGTATGAGTTAATGAATTAATCAAAGTGTCTTGTACTGATATTGTTATATCTGTGGAGAAATGGTAATGAGTTAATGAATTAATGAAAATGTCTTCTAGTGATATTGTTATATCTGTGGAGAAATGGTACGAGTTAATGAAGTAATCAAAATGTCTTCTGAAGTGATATTGTTATATCTGTAGAGAAATGGTATGAGTTAATGAATTAATCAAAATGTCTTCTAGTGATATTGTTATATCTGTGGAGAAATGGTATGAGTTAATGAAGTAATCAAAGTGTCTTCTAGTGATATTGTTATGTCTGTGGATGGTATGAGTTAATGAATTAATCAAATGACTTGTACTGATATTGTTATATCTGTGGAGAAATGGTATGAGTTAATGAATTAATCAAAATGTCTTCTAGTGATATTGTTATATCTGTGGAGAAATGGTATGAGTTAATGAATTAATCAAAATAAATTTCTAGTGATATTGTTATATCTGTAGAGAAATGGTATGAGTTAATGAATTAATCAAAATGTCTTCTACTGATATTGTTATATCTGTGGAGAAATGGTATGAGTTAATGAATTAATGAAAGTGTCTTCTAGTGATATTGTTATATCTGTGGAGAAATGGTACGAGTTAATGAAGTAATCAAAATGTCTTCTAGCGATATTGTTATATCTGTAGAGAAATGGTATGAGTTAATGAATTAATCAAAATGTCTTCTAGTGATATCGTTATGTCTGTGGAGAAATGGTACGAGTTAATGAAGTAATCAAAGTGTCTTCTAGTGATATTGTTATATCTGTGGAGAAATGGTATGAGTTAATGAAATAATCAAAGTGTCTTGTAGATATTGTTATATCTGTGGAGAAATGGTATGAGTTAATGAATTAATCAAAATGTCTTCTAGCGATATTGTTATATCTGTGGAGAAATGGTATGAGTTAATGAATTAAT